>JAUZST010013453.1:0-11017 GCA_034779995.1 Parotocinclus haroldoi
AGAGAGAGAGAGAGAGAGAGAGAGAGAGAGAGGGAGAGAGAGAGAGGGAGAGAGAGAGAGGGGTTCTCCATTCCCTTGGACCGTGTTGCACTGGCCAGAGACTAAGAAGCACTTCGGTTGTGGAGTCACGTATGGAGCCAAAGAGCTCCAGATCTCCCCCCATCCCGAGGTTTATTATTACAAATAAGCACTTCCATCTGCAGTCTGACACTCGATGAGGCAGTGGGCCAAGGCAGATGCATGCCAGTCTCCATCTCAGTTTCATCCTGGGAAGAGAGTCTCTCACCACCATAAAACCATGGCTAAGTGTATACTGTTGATGTTTGCGTGTATGCTAATGCATGCTGCATAAAAAAAGTCTGAGTGTATGCCCAAATATCTCACACAGTCTTTTTCTTTGTTGTATTCTGTCTTCTGTTTTGTTACTGACTGACTCACCTGATTTTTGTCATTTTTGAGGAAGTTTGCTATTTCTATTGAAATCCTTTTCACTTTCCAGTGTTTCCTTCACAGCACTGTCTCAAATATACAAGCATGCATGCACATGAACATGATAGCACAGTACTGTGCAAACATCTTAGGCCACCATTAGATTTAGCGAGTGTATAATGACCATATAGTCATTATCTCTTTGGCTTTTTATTAGAATACAACCAGGAAATACAAGAAACGTCTACCCAGAAAGATAAAACAGCTTCTATAGGCTACAGTGATGAGCATTTAGTATGATCCCTGCTTACTCCTGAGCAATAGCAGCATCTGGCAGCTTTACCTGAATGTCAAGTTGATGCTTTTACAGTCTGAATGAGCTTGACCAGGAATGGTCTTTTTGGAAGGGTAGCAGCTAAGAAACCATTTTTTTAGAATGGGAACGGGGAAAAAGGCTAAAATTTGCTAAAGCTCCGAAAGATTGGAATGAAGATCAATGGAAAAGAGTGCTATGGTGTGATATATCCACATTTTACATTTTTGTAAGTTATGTTATGTTAATATGTTATGTACGGTCATTGAGCCATTGCTAAAACAACAAATCTAATGGTGGCCTAAGACTTTTGCACACCGCCATACGCTTTTGCTTATTGGTTAAATACTGTATGTCAGCTTAATTTTCTTTCATATTTTAAAGCTTGGGGCAGCTTCCATCCTCTAAAAAAAAGTTTGACAAAGCTGAACAAGATCCCATTTTGGCTAGACATTTTCTCTTTTGTTCTCACTGCTCAATGATCTGGTTGGTTGCTTGTTCTCACACATTACCAAGCCTCATTTCTGCGTTTGACCTTTTTTGGTTTCTGAATTCTCGGACTGCCAGTTTTTTGACTCCAGATGTAGATTGTGACTGTGGGTCTCGGATATTGCCTAATAAACACGTTTTCACCGGTTATAAGATACTTGTGTCCTTCCATTTCCTCCCAGATACCCATGGCCACTAATCAACATGGTAAATATTAGATCATGCACAAGAGAAATGGGATTTGAGAATGTATGGTGCTATGATGATCCTGCATGGAAATGCACATAAGTGTGTTTTAGTGGAAATGTGTCTAGAACTGCTGACAAATGGGTTGGAAACAAGAAGAAGGAGGGACACAGAGGACGTAATCCACACTGTTAGATATGGTTGCAGCATTTGTGAACAGTGTTAAAATGCAATGTATTAAATCATGGTCACTCGAGACCTGTACTGGCGCCCACTTTACCTTCAGTGGAATTCTCCACAATGAGTGGAGAGAACATCAGGGACGAGAACATTTTGCTAGCAAAGCTACATGCCTAGTAGAAACTTGTGATCTTTGACACTTCGCTTCCTCGACCGACAGCGCTACCGCTTTGGCCATGTGGACCTGAAATGGACGGGCTTTAATAGCAGCACTGTGGAGCCAAACGGAGGAAATGCTTGTGTCCATGAGTAATCATCACATCTTATAAAATACACATTTCTCAAGCTGGGAATAATACGAACCCACAACCTTTTATCTTTCTGTTCTCACCGCAAAATGGCTAGCCAAAGCTATGCTTAATATTAACACTCTCTATCTTTAAGATCTGTCTTGGCCCTGGATATTTCACAAAGACACACGCGAGTGTTTAGGGTTACTATATGGAACTTTACATGTTCCATGATGTACCAGGAGATTTAACTGGCAAAGAAACCACAATGTTCTCACGGTTGGACCTTACAACAGGACAGTGATCCAAACCAGATGGTCCAAATCTATACAGAAAGTGTCTCGCTTTTGAGTTAGCTTTCGTAGTCGTTTGCACTAAACCCCATTGGAAACTTGAGGTGAGCTGAAATGTAGAGAAGAAGCTCTGGAGGAGTGGGGTGCCTCAGATTCCTTGCTCTGAATTCTCTTCCTGATTGAACATTATCTAGACGACTGTGCTGTTACCTTGGCATGGATCCACAACGTACTACGAGCAAGGGTGCAAATTAAGATGCTTTACGTTTAGACTACTAATTCTGTTGCATGCAGTTCATATCTTCATGTCTTTGTGTTTTTCGTTCACCCATGCTCTTTCCCTCCCTCCTCATCCTCTCTCTTCCTCTCTTTCAGCGAGTCTTCTCATGGTTGCCTGACCCTAACCTCCCACCCTTGCCCCCTAAAGGGGGGAAGCTGTCAGAGAGTCCTCTTTCTCCAGCTCGTGATTGGCACTCTTCAAAGGAAGCTCTTCTGGCAAAGTGGAGGAGGCTGGACTACAAAAAGGGAGTCGTCCCAGAGCAAACAGGCAGGCCGAGGCACAGAGGCCCATAAACAAACGCACATGAGAGTAGACAAGAGGGCAAGTAAGATCACAGCAACTCTGCAGAGAGCATTTTTCCATATGTCTTCCAATTTATTATGCCACAGGGAGTTTTAGCACACAGAATGCCAGCAGGATTAGTTATAGAGGATCTGAATGCCTCCTCCCCTTAGGGGTCGCCACAGTCGGCCATCCTCACATTCGATTTCTTACACCAGATGCCCTCAGTGATGCAACGCTCCATGTTTATCTGAGCTTGGATCCGGCACTGGGAGTGGGTTTTTCTGCAAACACCCCACACAGGATTGAGCTCAGGGTCTCTGATGCTGCTGAAACTTTTGATTTCGATTTTTGATTTCTGAAGCTGCTGATTTCTGGAACTCCCTGTTTTGAAAGTCTCCAACTACTCCTTCTTAATCAACCATACACAGACAAGTTCCAATTTCAAATAGTCGCAGCATTTGGTTCCCTTAATCATCCATTTCGGAAACACTGACATATCTTTCTATAGTTGTTTTATTCAGCTTCTGCTTTTCATGAATTAGATTTACATACCTATTTCATATGGTACAGCCCTAAACTTCCAGCTGGCCAGTAGGTGTGCTCTCGAGGTGGATCGAGCACCCCTGCAGGCCTGCCAAATGCCTCCCGAAGCCTTCACCCACACATCCCTCTCTCTGTGACTTTGCCCTCTCTCTTTCTCCACGCCTCTGTTTTTTCCTCTCCCTGTTCCAGCAGGGCTGACAGCTCCAAACAAAACAGGGGCAGTGAGCTGACTGACACGTTGCACCAGTGAAAGAAAAGCATTTAACACGCCTGACTCTCCTCTCTGTCCACCACCACACACACCGAAACAAAATGCCGCTGAGCAGAATGGAACAGAGCGGGCGGGGGCCGGTGGGGGGGCCGGGGGAGGGAAGGTCCACCTTGAGGAGAGAAAGAGGGAGAAAGGGGTTGAGAAAAACGAAAGGAAAAGATTCTTTTCAGGTTCAAAGGCAGTCTGTTCTCCCGCCCGCTCCCCGTCACTCACTCGGCCCGGAGGATTGTGCTCCTTTCTCATTGGTGTCATTCACCCGCCTGTCAGCTTCACGTCAGCTCCAATGGGCTTCGTGTTGTGCTACGGAAACTTTCTGTCAGGCACTGCCATGGGATCAACACCTGTTGAAGTAAAAGAGCAGGCTCTGTTTCATAGTAGGGAGCTTGTTTCCAAGGGTTGGTCTCTCATATATGCTCACGCCCGCAAGCGAAAACAAGAAAGAGAAATTGATTCCGTGAAGCTTTATAAATGCAGGAGCCGTGTGAAAATATTAGAATGCAAGGACTTGACTAAGACAAACAAACAAAAAAAAAAAACGCATATTAGACTAGACGTCTATAATCTGCCAGACCCCCTCTATACTTGTGAGTTACACAAACTATCTTACTTATAAAAACACTTCCAAACCCCAAACCACAATGTTTATATGGTTAACTCCTTCTAGATGAGTGATTCTGTTTACATAGATCAGCATTTGGGTCAAATTAGTAATAACAGTGCAAAAGTCACACTTTTTAAGCCATTTTAAACACAAGGCTTTCCAAGTACATCAAGAAAACAGTACGTAGGAGCGAACAGGGGAATTCACACCCAATTCTTTTGAAGCTTTACATTAGCAGTTAGCTAGTTCGCCAGTCTGATAGCTCAATATTACTGTGCTAAGAGTAATTCACCCAAATCACCGTCTTGCTTTTTTTTTTTTTATTATTATTACAGTATTGTGCAACAATAATGACCATATAGAATTATTTCTCAGCCTCTTTATAAGAATTCAGGGAATACTGTAGTTAAACTCTTACATGTACTTGCGTGACCAGATAATATAACATGAAATAACCAGACAATAATCTCCCCAAAAAAAGATGTGATGTAAACTTTCAACTGTAATGTTAATGTTTTTCAAGGATATGTGTTTCGGATTTTCCACTAAGTGTTCGACGGCTGTTTAGCGGCTGCTACGTTTAATTCAAAAAGCTGCCAGATCCAGTGACAGAACCCCACCAGGATTGTGTAAACAAGCCCAAAAGAATGAACATTTCTCAGAATAAGACAGCATGGCAACTGTGTTGTTTCTGTTTGCCGCTCTGCGCACATGGGCGGGAAGAAAAAACTGATTGAAATCACAGTAATCATATACTGTACATGCCCCGAGAAATCCGATTACCGAAGTAAAATCCAGCTCTCTTTATCGGATTACTCGATTATCGATTGATAGGTGCATGTCACCCAACTCGATGCTTGAGTTCAATTCTGTTTGTTCCCCAGTACAAGAAGTAGTCTAGAAACTACGCTAAGAATGTGAAAGCCCATTTGTGTCTAACCGTTAATTCAACTGAATTCAATTCAATTTGATTTGTTTAGCGCTTTTTACAATAGACATTGTCACAAAGCAGCATTACATTCTTACATAAACAACGTAACAAATTAGATTCTATTGTCCCTAGTGAGCAAGCCAAAGGGTGACAGTGGCAAGGAAAACCTCCCTGAGACTAAGAGGAAAAAATATGTTAACAATAACAAATATTTACAACAAACACAATGTCGAGAAACTACACTCTGGATACTGCATACAAACTATACGCAAAATGAAATATCCCCGTTTTTGTGACCTCGTTTTGTGTACTTTATTTAGCAAACTCAATAGTTTACTGTCCATACTCTCATTTCATTAACTTAAAAAGAATCGAAACATTACGCTTTCTAGATATGGGACTGCTCAAATCCGAACCACATGCGCCGTCATGCCACAGGTGATGTGAAGATTAATGTGCAGAGTGACCAGAGCCTTCTGCTCAGGTGCTCTTAGGCAGTCCATTAGGCAGCCAATGCCCTAAGGCGAGAGTTTAAATAATGCAAGCTATGCAGCAGCAGGTCCTTATGCAAGCTCTGGTTTCCTCTCAGAGAATATCCTGGAGTCATGGGTCAATACTCGGTCCTGCTCAACAGGGCAGCGAAGCACTTAAATGACCACAGGCTTCAAAAGCCAAGTTGGTTTCAATTGCACAACCATACGTCTTTAGAGTCTTTGTGAAGAAAAGCTAATTGAGTCGATGTGTAAAAACCCTCCTTTCTACTTTCACTCAATCCCCGGCCGGTTGTCCTGTTTTCTGATTCCCACTGATAGTTCCTGTCTATCATCCCCGCTCTCTTTATAGCCTGTCTGTGTGTCGTTACTGCATACGCAGTCAAAACCTCGCGCACAGAGCGTTCGCTCTTAATTAGAGCGAGCGAGTGGTTTGTGTGTGGCCTGGAGGGGGAAATACATGGGATTCAGTGCTGAATGTGATCCCTGTCAGACACAGGATGTCTGCACACTCTCTCACAGTCACTGATCCCCACCTCTTTAAACACTCGTATTCCCATATGTGCACTAACGTGACCTTGATACAGTTCTGTTACCTCTTTATAAACGAATACAGCATATCTACAAGAACTGGACGGTTTGTAAGGTACTCGTCTTACCTCGCCCATTCCAGCCGCGACAAAAAGGAACGTGAGGTGGAGGGTGGCAAAGTGTGTGTTTGAACGTGTGTGAGGGAGTAAGAGTCACATACTGATTCCCAACCAGTCTGTTGTGGACTAAATGGTTTTCCATTCACGTACCGAAAGGCACCCTCAGTCTGCTGTAGTGGCCAGAAAAGCAGCCTGCAACCACACTAACAGATCTCTCTTTGTTGGTATTTTCACACATTCAACACACAACCATGTGGCTGTAATGCATTGTAGGGCCTCTCAAGAACAGAAACAATTCTACACACCCAAACACCCCCCTCCCCCCACCCCCAAACACACACACACACACACACACACACACACACACACACACACAGACTGTGGGGACTTTCCACTGACAGAATATTACTTTAACTAAATGATTCTACACTCACATCCTAATCTTTACCTCAGTAACCTAAAGCAAATCAACAATAATATATAATACACACACACACACACGCGCGCACACATCAACACTCAGATTTCTCACACATTCAAGCAGGACTCTAAGGGGAACCATTAAACATGGCACTGCATAATATGAAAATATTTATTGAATAGCTTTCATTAATTTAAGTAGAACGTTCCAGATTGATTTTAATTTAACCATAACATGCGAGTGAACAGTGTTTAAAACTTCCATCCGTACTGCTGTGTCTGATCCAAAGCACACACTCAGTGTGACTGCAGTGCTGAGAACGATCCACCTCACAAATAGTACCTGCTCAGTGCTGGTCCTGTGTGGGGTCCTGACCGTTAGAAAACAGAGTAAAGAGGAACAAAGTATAGAAAGAAACGGATGGACTACAGTCTGTAACTGTAGAACTATAAAGTGCTCATACATGGTAAGCATAACAGGGTAAATGGACAGGGAGTGTAGAAAGACGGTGTACCTAATAAAGTGGTAGGTATACACACTGCTCATGAAAATTAGGTGATATTTCAAAATGAAAGAGAGAAACCATTAACATACATCTCCGGCATTTAGAGGTATTATTCAAAATGGGCATTTCCACTTTGTTGTCTGAATAGCGGAAATTTAAATACGCAGGGCAGCAGGGTGTTGGGTTGCAAAAGAGAGCTCAGTGAAAGCTAACTTTGGTGGTCTTTCTTCATCCAGTCCCTCGGTCTCCCTTCACAATGTCAATTCCAATCTCAACCCATCGACCAGACATCAACCCAAATCATCACCTGAACCACAGATTTCTTGAATATCAGCCCATAAATCTGATACTTTGTTAGGAATGAGGCTTGGGAGAGGTGCTGAGAGTTTGGTGATGAGGGGGCTCAGGATAACCCTAACCCACCATATTGCCGCCCAGTATGTAGTGTCATGTTCGCCGAACAATCGGCCGTGTCCATGCAGCAGGGTAAACAACAGAGGCTGTCAGCTGGTGTCAGGTTTGGCCTTTTCAAAGCAAAGAGGCCAGAATGACAGATGACTGTTCTAAGTGTGGCTGACACACCGCTGTTAATGGCGATTTGAGTGTTGATATGGAAAGGCAAAGTGAGATGTGCGATGGAGTTGCTCTCCTCCAAAACTCACAGAGCAAACAGTTCTTAGAAACTTACTGCCGTGTGCGGACTCTGAAACACTTTCCCTGAGAGCAGCTCACTGCCTAGATCCTGTGATCCAGGTTGGAATTTCACAAGGATTAAAATGACTATGGACAACAAGTCAAATGTGCAAGCTTTGACCCTTGGATTGAAAAACCTGAACACCAATTTGTATAGTCAGGCTTTGCTCTGCATCGTTCATTAGTACAAAAAAGACAATTATTATTATAATAATTATTCACAATTATTCAGCAGGAGGTTGTCTTGGGGTTGGTCATTTTTACTTTTATTACAATTCTTTTACAGGTTAGATGTTCCAAATGCGGACTCCTTTATGAGTCCAAGATTTGTTTTAAACTTTAAACTTATTGAAAACTTATTGTGATTATAGAACTAAACATGAATAAAACATCCATGCTAACTGATAACAAAACACCAAATTTGGGGATGCAGTGTCAGTGTTGTGTTTTTAGTAATTTTACTATTTATGTCAAAATACTGCAATTTTGGTAAACAAGGTGACTCCAAGAAAGGGCTTTATGCTCAAATAACAAAAGAAAATACTAGATAACCCATAGAAAATGTAAATAAGAGTTTGTTTTCCAAATTGAACATACTGGGGGGAAATGAAGCAACAAATTTGACCTGCCTATCATTCCAGATGATCTACTAGTATCTGTTTGTCATACTCTGAAGTTTACAACACAAGGCTTAAATAACTAAATAAGGAATCGTGTTATTGGTTAAACAAATAAACCAACCAGAACCATTGTTTTCTCTGATTGGGTAGTGGCACACTGTCAATCATTTTGTGAGGTCACACTGGGGCGGAGCCAAATCCAAGCATTTACCAGCTGCATAGATCAGGGTGTCAAAAACTGTGAAAAAAGTCTTAAAATTAAGAAACTAGGGCATCAAAAATAGCTCTAAATTCTAGAAATCTTCTGCTGAAATGATTTCTATTATTTGTAAAGAGGCTTAGAAGAATACAACTGCATTTATCAACAATTTTATCTTAACTTTCCACAAGCTTAAATTTACACTGCAAAAAAGTAGGGAATATTTCATTACAGGATATTTCATTTTGAAATATGTAATATTATATATAGGTTCATTGGCGATTGATGTCTCTAAAGTGGCCCTATGTGACTATGTGAGTGTGCCCTGCGATGAATTGGTGCCCCAGTTCCTGCCCTTGTGTCTGGAGTTGCCAGGTGGATTAAGCAGAAGATAATAGATGAAGGGATGGATGGATGAATGGATATATAATACCCTATAATAAGTTTTGTGAGCAGTATATTTTATACATTAGACAGTCTTCCATTTTATCACACATTTTACTGTAATATGTAGTTGTTGTTGCTGCGCTCCATCAATAGAATGAGACAGAAATTAGGTCATGATTGCTGGGGTTATTCATATGGTTTGTTAATCCAGGAGAGAAGAAGTATAGTAAGAAGTAAATTACAGTTATTTTCCAGAATTTGCGTGTCCCAGCGGAATAAAGCAGAAACTGGCTGCTCTAATAAGCCATGACCAGTTTTTTTTTCTAGGCAATACAGCACTATTTTGTAGTGTGATTGATTAATATGGTTTTATATATGAATGTTTTAATGACAGATTCAATGCTAGAAGTAGCAGTGCAGGCTTTCTTTTACAAGATACACCTTTTAGCACGATGCCTACGGTAAATTATTGTCTTTTATATCAAAGATGGGCTTATACGCACACCTATGTTTGTTGCTGCTCCACAGCCCATTATTCCACATCAGGAAACCCCCACTTCACTGAATGGTATTATTCTGCATGTCCAGGACAGGACTTGATAGTAGTCAAACGTCTCAATTCATGACTGAGTGGAAATGTACTGAACATGACTTACGCATGTATGGGTCGAACAGAAGAATGCACTGTATGAGATCTTAACC
Source organism: Parotocinclus haroldoi (assembly GCA_034779995.1). Lineage (NCBI taxonomy): Eukaryota > Metazoa > Chordata > Actinopteri > Siluriformes > Loricariidae > Parotocinclus > Parotocinclus haroldoi. The sequence goes on from JAUZST010013453.1 coordinate 9,760, forward strand.
ACCTTTCATATCCCTCACTGTAAATCAGTTGACCCTTTCAGAAGCCTCTCCATGAATTAATCATGCCTGCAACACGCTCATTAAATAAACTCCAACTAATCTGGCTGGGGTTCACCAGGTTGACGCGCTGCAAAAACAACACGTCTGACACAGCCGGCACGAGCGTGTCCGTAACCTGAGCAGGGCTGGACTGGCGTGCCAGGATCTGGGAAGGCCATGTTGAGAAAAAAGCTCAGTCACAGCAGACCAACAGCCCAAGGATCGGCTCTCTGAACCCCCAGCGTGCTGGCCAGGCACGCACAGCGGGGTTCTTCCATCTGGACACATTCTAGTCTGACAGGGGCCATGGCTGCAGTAAAGCTCACATTCACCCTTGGCACGCTTCGAAACTGCCACTCTGCACTGGATATAAAGCAGAGCAGGGTGAGGGACTGCAAAAATACATGGATCTGACACAGAAACACGGGAGCACTTACACACTGCAACCCATCTGTCAGCCATTATGCACACAGCCCTCGGGCTGACAAACACTGCCTTAGTTCATAAGAACAATGGGGCTGCTTTGTTAAAAGCCTTTAACATACTCAGTGTATGCATTACACTGGCCAGAGTAGTGACACAAATGTTGTGTTTGTGATGCTGTAAGAAACTCTTGCCACTTTTAAAATAACCACCATATAATGCAGTACCCAGGACTGTGTAGTCTGCATACCCTCTTCCCATATGAAGCTGATTTGACATGAAGAACATTCGCATGGACTCATGTTAGTGATGTTTTTGTGTGCTGTGAGCCCTAAAGCTTATTATAGAATAAGACATGATAGTATGGTTTTCAGTTTCTATAGTGCTATTTTAATGTTGACCCATTATTAGTTTATGGTTGCTAGCTTTACATTTGAGAATACGAGTTAAAAGAAAACAACTGACAAACGACAAACAGTGGCCTCTCGTGGGAAGGCGGGGAATTGTTCAAATAATGTATTTTAGTATGCCATTTAAATGCTACGAATCACCAACCATGTTCGACTTTTTTTATATAACTTTGCAACGTTGTGTGAGCGTAAAACGGCTATAAGTCAATACATGGAGTTAATGGTTATCCAAGTCCAAATGGCCGAACTGGTGGGTAAAGAAGGAGGAGTAACTACAAATATGTTCTTTGGTCAGTTGAGTTTTTTTCTCTTTAAAAGGGATGCTACTGGTTAAACAAGTAAACCAATCAGAAACAATGGTGTCTATGATTGGATAGTGCAAGTCG
>JAUZST010013454.1:0-11016 GCA_034779995.1 Parotocinclus haroldoi
CCATGCCATCTTAAATACCTCCAGTTTACTATATCGCCACTTGCGTTCTAAACTACGGGCTTTTTGCTTTAAAGTACAGGTATGGTCATTGTACCAAGGCGCCAACTTTTTCCCCCGAATATATTTGACTCTAGCAGGAGCAACTATATCCAAAGTTGCGCGAAATACACATTCTTATTGGGTGGTTGCAACCTCAAGATGATTGGGCTCTGTAAGTGGATTAAAAGTTAGGTCTAGAAGGTTATTAATAAATTCAGCTGGATTATTAGAAGTAATAGTGCATTTATTGCGATAATGAGGGAGTAAATGAATATTATCTAATACATTTAGCTCAAAAACTAAGAGATGGTGATCAGAAATTAGCTCACTTTGTGACAAAACATCTAGGTTACTATATCGATACCAAACATTAATATTAGATCTAAAGTATGATTACAGCGGTGGGTCGGTCCCATCACATTCTGAGTGATACTCATGGTTTCTAAAATGGCCTCAAAAGCAATTTTAGTTAGCATGCTCCTAATTAAAAGTGGCCAGGTTACCACTGAATCCTCTTCCACTTCTCCATGACAACATCACAGAGCTGGTGGGATGTTAGCGATACTCACACTCAATAGTGTTTAAGGCTTGCTTGACCTTTAACCTTAGGTTCTTTAGAAAGGAACTGGTTTGGGGTCGTTATCATGTTGGAAAAGTTTTCTGAAGGGAGGGGATCATGCTCTGCTTAATTATGTCACCCCACAAATGGCAGCAAACATGAAGCCCTGAACCATGCCATTCCCTACACCATGCTTGACTGTAGGTAAGACAACCTTGTAGTCCTCACCTGGCTTCCACCACACATTCTTGACACCATCTAAACCAAATAAATTTGTCTTATTAGACCACAGGACATAGTTCCAGTAATCCACGTCGTTAGTCTGCTTGTCAAAATGTTTTTCTTGTGAATCATCTTTAAAAGAGGCTTTTTATGGGACGACAGCTATACAGATCAGTTTGTTACAGTGTGCGGTCTATGGCCTGAGCAAGAACCACCACCTCCACACTTACACTTTTATACAAGCTAAACTGTTAAACTGTTGATACGTTGTATCAAAGTGTCATATCTTCAGTGTTGTTCCGTGAAAATATATGATAAAATATTCCCAAAATGTGAGGTGTATATGCCATGGGATGTTGTACTCCAATAGTCGGAATGAGAAAAAAACAGTACAAAGGATAAAGGAATACAGTAAAGAAAGCAGGCCTTCTTGAAAACAACAATACTGTATATACCACACAATTTTCACAATTTGTTTAGTTGCGGCCTTGTGCTTAAAAAAAGAACAAGTCCCAGTGTGCACCCAGCAAACCATAATAAGAAAGTGAAAACAGAAATTATTATTATTACTTTTACTGTTATTTTTTTTAATTGTTAATCTAACAATACAAAATAAGCTTAACCTGAGATAAGCTCCTTGAATTGCAAAAAAACAGGAGATTCAGATTCAGAAAACTTTATTCATCCCCTAGGTATGAAGGTACGCAGAGCAACGATGATGACAAGATGTGAATGAAAATAAATGAAAGTAAATATAAAGTAAAAAAAGTAAGTAGAGTAAAGTATGCATTTATGTACAGGGTATAAAGTGACTGAGAGCTTTAAAGTGACTGTGTGTGTTTGTGTGTGTGCGTGTGTATGTGTGTATGTTTGGGTACGCATGTATGGGTAAAAATGTATGGATAAAATAGGTAGAGCAGTACTGAAAATTCACGGTTAGTCGATTAATATTATGAGGTAGTGTTTGAGTAGAAGGGCAGTGAGTTTAGGAGCTGGACGGCTATGGGTATAAAGGTCGCCTTTCTCCTCTGCCTTGCATGCCAGACAACGTAGCCTTCGGCCTGAAGACAACCACTAAAATGCAAAGTAGAGTGCGTGGGAGAGGTCCTGGGTGATCCGGAGTGCTAGCCCACGTGTTAAATGTTTGTACAGTGCAGACAGGTTTCTTAGTGGTAGTCCTATCATTTTTCCACATTGGTTGAATGAAACCAGCAGGTGATGGAAAAGGTGATGTTACTCTCGATGAAAAAGTAGTAGAATGTCTGCATTATGTTTTTGTTCACACCAAAAGAGTTGAGCTTCCTGAGAAGGTACTGTCTCTGAAGACATTTCCTGAGAATCTCCTCTGTATTGGCTGAAAAATTCAGGTGGCTGTTGAACATAGTGCCCAGGTATTTGTACTCCTCCACTAATTCAGCAGGCATGCCATGTATGAAGGTGGTGGTGAATAAAGCCAGCTCAGTGTTTTTGTTGGAAGAATTTATCACCATTTCTTTGGATTTATTGGCGTGATAATTATCACACCAGTCCACAAACTCCTGGAGGGCTGGACCATGGGACTGTGATGTAACCAACAACATACATAGAAGAACTGTGACATCGGGAGGGACAAGAGGGGGTTGGGTTGCGTAGATCTGCAGTCATCGGTGTAGAAGATGAAGAGTAGTGGGGAGAGGCCACATCCCTGAGGAGAGCCAGTGGATGTGTATTGTAGGCTGGAGTGGAAAGACTGACTGTATTTAAATTTTTTAAAATTGTGTAACATACAACTGTAATTGTCTTTTTATTTGAGCAAACAGGAGTCTAGAATGAACAGCAACATTAAACATCATGTTTTATAGATGAAGCAGTCAAGAGCTGGGGAAAGGCAAGAGTGAAGACTTATACAACTTCATTTACTCCCATGTATCATGCAATTACAACACGCCAGACTCGGTGCATCATGAAGCTGGTGTGTGTAGGAAAGGAGGAGAAGGTGAGTTTTTATACAAGAGTCATTAAAATTGCTGTCCTTATTTTCTTGACATTTCTCATAGCCATTGCCTTCTAGGTGGTTGGACTTCACATGCAGGGTCTTGGCTGTGATGAGATGCTTCAGGGCTTTGCTGTAGCCATCAAGATTGGTGCTACGAAAGCAGATTTTGACAAAACAATTGCCATTCATCCTACATCATCAGAGGAGCTCATAACAATGCACTAACAAAATTCTTTCAAACATTAATAACAAAATAACAAATGGATAGTACCTTATTCCCTACAAAATAGAACCTACATATCTGTATCTTGGATTGGTTTGTGTATTGGAAATCTATTGTACTGTGCATTACTATAAAAGTGTAGGTGAATGCCTGATGTAATTTAAGAGTGTTAAAGCTTTTCTTTCTGCAAAGGCATATCAACTTACAGACATGGCAAAAGACAAGTTCATCACCTATAGACCTATAGTCTCCAATTCCTCACCTACTCATGCACCTACTCATGCACCTACTCCACCCCAGCATGCTGCCTTTCTACAACCACTCCGACTCTCCTGCTCCACTCCTCAGCCATGAATTTTCCAAGTTAACCATCATCCAGAACTTTATAACGGTGAGCTCAGCAAGTGTCTTTTGTTCATGCTGTGATTTAGATTTCTTAGATGGAAACAAGTTGACCAAAATCAAAAATTGGGAATTAGCCAAGAAAATAGCATTTGGTGCATCTCTATTACATCTAATACTCAGTTTGGGCTAGTTTAGCATATTAAGTTAATCTAATGGTTGTTATTAGATATTATTAATATCTAAGTGCTTAGCGCCCCTGCTAATGTCGCTACTCTATTGCATCTTAGCCACCGCACGCAGCGCTTCCTCTCCCTGCACGAGAAAACAACTAATAATCATGCACCTCCTCTCAGGGGTCATGTAGCCTTACTTAATGCTTTCAACACATCACCTGACCCTAGCCCCACTCTCCCACTTTGTACCTGCCCTTTTACATATCTAAGCTCCAATGCCTTTTTTTCTGACTGTTCTACCGCACGAGAATTCCACTTTCTCCTTGATTTTGTTACTGGTGCTGCTGCTTTAATTTCTGCGTCCTTTGACCCTAGCAACAACATTTCACCACCAGCCGTCAACGCCAAAATCATGCCATTCTAATTAAGCAGCATGGAACTCCTGGCCACATACTTGTCACATTATTTACCAACCTCATAAATTGTCAGTGGCCAAATTATACAAAGAAGCAATTCAAAAAGAAAACACCATAATTTTAATTCACCAGGCAACAAAGACTTATCAATGCTATTAACAGCTTTCTCCAATCCCTTCCTTCCTAACCCACCCCCTGCTCTTTGTCATTCAATGCTGCACTGTACCATCTACCTAAACTCTGCACTGTTTTTTCCAGGATAGCAGGTATCACCTCACCCTCCATCAAGAACCTCTCTAGTACCAGCGTTCCTTTCACTATAGACACACTCCTAGACTTACTGGGTTTAACCTTCAGCCTTGGTTATTCATTCACTTCCAACAACCGCCATCTATAGAGTAGTCAGCGTCATCATATCATCCGTGTTATAACTGGAGGTAAGTGGGTACCACTGTGCAACCTTTCCCTGCCTACGACCCATTTAGAGGACATGATTATCAACTCCATAGCCATTGTGAATGCTGATGATGAGAATGTACCATTTCACCATTACACCCATTTCCAACTGTTGCCATTCTGTGACATATTCCCCTGTACTAAAGCAGAACTGATTATTTTCAAAATAAGCCTTAACAAGCTTTGTAATCCGATCTGGTACCTGGACAACTCAAACAACTTCCATAGTACAGCATGTGGCACAGAACTGAATGCATTAGTCAAGTCCTAAAAACACCACATAAAAGGTCTCTTCCCTCCGTCTTTACTAACTGAATCTGATGGGAAACTTATATTACTATGCTTCAAACAACCAGCAAACCTGAAATCCCTGCCTTCTGCAGGTATCTATTAGTTCTTAAATATGTAGCCAGTCTTTTTGCAATTACACTAAGAAAAACTTAAAACATCAGGTGCGCTTTTATACATACGGTATGGCACCTTATTAGGCCCTGATACACAGCCTGCTTTTGCGTGCTTCACTACATGTTGTACCTCACTCCACCTAGGGGGATAAAAAGCCAACACTTCTTACTAAACAGTCTTATTAAACATAAATGGATTGTTACAAAAATGCAGCCCTAACACACATTCTGCTTCCTCCTCTTTCTTATAAACTCTGCTCTTCTCAACATGATAATAATTAACATTATTTCAATACATTTTTTAATGAAATACACAAACTTGGAAATGTAAAAAGTTTATTTAAATTTTGATGCTGCGTTGTGAAGCCAGGCTGTTTTTATTTTGACTGGAATTAAAACTGCATGAGTTTCACAACATTACTTCTTGTATTCTGAAAATATTACAGTTCAAAGTATTTACAAAATATAAATCTTGTTACAGAAGCCGATGTCCTGTTGGAAAATAAACATGCATTTACAGTATGCTCCTTTTAAAGCAGCATTTCAACAGGCTAAACATTAGATTTCCACATCACTCTCTTTGTCATTGTCATGGTCACCATCATAAAATTCATTTGACGCTTCAGCCCTGTTAAACAAAGCAGAAGGAAAAATCAATGAAGGTTACTACTTTGTACAACTCAAAAAACTTATAATACAAGTAAAACATTATATTAAGATTATAGTTGAAATTACAGCACTAAAGACCAGTAAGGAAAAAATAAAATCATCTCAATAGCTGTCAGTAAATAAATAAATAAGAAATTTTACCTTAATTGGAAACTTAATATTTAAAGCCCAAAGGTTATTGTTCATAAATAGTTTCTGACAATGGCATCCTGTACTAAACGTCCAGTCACTCTCTCATTCTGAGAAAATGTTAGCGGTTTGTCTTCATTTTCATCTGGTTCAAGTACATCATTACCTTCATCACAGAGAATGACATTCCGCTTTGTAGCAATATTGGTAATATAATCTTAAGGCCACGCAAAGCATCTCTTCAAAACTCAGTTTAAATGCTCAATAGTATCACATTGTTTTTGGAATGAGAAGTGTTGAAGTGTGTATTCAACTATAAAAATTTGTGCTTGGCTAGGGAAATCTTGGAAAACGGTCAAACTAATTGGCCAGGCTGGCCAAAATGACTCACAGTGGATTTGTCCCTTCCTATACTGTCCAACAATTGGTAACTTGCTAACAACTTACAAAGTTGCAGACAGCATAGGAATGGCCAAATCAACTGCGAATAACGTGGTGAAAACTGTGTCAGATGCACAGAAGCATAGAGCAATGAGCACCTGTTCTTCCATGTCTGCAATGCATTAGCTTTCCCAAACCGAAACGTGGCATTAAGCTCTTCATTGGTTTATTCTTCTAGTGGTTTTGTATGCTCAACACCCTTCTTCTGTATCCTCTCCTGCATAAATGGTGACTGTATATATATATATATATATATATCAAAACAGGATTTAAGCCTTTTGACTGATCCTCAAATCATAATGCGGAAGTTCAGTATACACATGGTTAGGCCAGCCCATGTAGCATTTATCCAATGACCATCGAGGAAATGAAGAATACCATTCTATACAGTCTCTTTGAAGTGAATGGAAGTATGTATATAGACGGGTAAATGCATTGACCATAGACCGTATAAGAAACAATTTCTTGAATCTATGGCATCGACGTTACGGGAAGTCAGTTTATTTGTGAAAAGTGGCTGATTCTGAACACATTTGTAGTCAATGGTCAATTATATTTGACCTTTTTTTTTTTTCTTTTTTTTCACATTTTTTTTAGTGAAATCATGGCTGCTTCAAATATATCTTGGAATAATTTTATGATGACAACAGTAATCAGTACCAAAATAGCCAGTATCCGGTAGGTGACCACTCAGTGCACTGTATAGTGTGTTCAGACTGTATGCTTCTTATACATTGTTTCCACAATAAATAAATAAATCACCAAACATTATTCAAAAACATTGGGGGTTAGGGTATATAAACACAAAAATGAACATCAAGTTTAATCATGTACCAATGTACACTGCTCATAAAAATTAGGGAAAATGTCAAAATTAATATGAAATGTATTAAATGATTAAAAAAAAGAGAAGCATTTGCAGATGTTGGTGCTAAATCGCATTATAAGACTGATTCTTAATGTTATGTATCCATCATTATGTAAGTATAAACAATAGGCTTTTCAGCTCATCACTATTTATGGCTCTCCTGGCCTTTACTCAGAATTTCTTCAGGAATTCGATAATTTTATTTAATACTTAGTACTTTCAACAGATAAAGATTTAATTACAGGTGATTTTAACATTCACTTTGAAAAAAACCATGAGTATCACATCCCAATGTGATGGGACCGACCTAACTGTTGTAATCATACTTTAGATCTAATGTTAATGTTTGGTATTGATATAGATAACCTAGATTTTTTGCCACAAAGTGAATTGATTTCTGATCAGCATCTCTTAGTTTTTGAGCTACATGTATCAAATAATATTTACCTACTCCCCTCGTTATCGCACCAAGTGCATTTTTAATTATTATAATCCAGCTGCATTTTTTTAATAACACTCCAAACCTAGCATTTAATGCACCTATGGAGCCTGATCATCTTGAGCTAGCAAAGAGCTCGCAGTTTAGAACGCAAGTGGTGACGTAGTAAATTGGAGGTATTTAAGATGGCATGGAGGTATAGCATAGCAGAGCAAAAACTGTATTTATCCTCAATCATAGAGAAAATTGATTTAATACAGTCTCCAGATAAACTTAAAACATCACAGAAACTGACTGAAGTTCAGCATGATTTTAACAATAATGACTTCATGACTTTCTTTAACGATCAGATAATAAACTTTAGGCATAAAACTCAATGCTCATCAAATCACCCATCTATTTGGCAACCCTCCAAATGAAGCACTAGTGTAGATTTCTGTTTAATTAGCTCTAAATCAGGACTATAATCTTTTACCGCAAATTACTATTACTGAATTGTCCTCACTGATCAGCTTGTCCAAGTCAGCAACATGTTTATTAGATTCAATCCCTGTATATTTATTCAAAGAATTAATATAGAGTATTATAGAGCTATGGAAGAATTATTAAAAATTCATCCCTTACTTTTGGTTTTGTGCCACAATCCTTTAAATGTGACATAATAAAACCTTTCATTAAAAGGCCAATCTAGACCCCTGTGTTCTGTCTAATTGTAGACCAATTTAAAATCTACCTTTTCTCTCCAAAATCTTAGAAAAAGCTGTTTATCAGCAGCTGTAGTTACCTCCAAAATAATGTTATTCATGAAACATTTCAGTCAGGATTCAGGCCTCATCATAGGGTACTTAATGATCTAATAATATCATCAGATAAAGGATGTTTCTTTTCCTGTTCTATTAGATGTAAGTGCAGCATTTGACACTATAGATCATGATATATTACTGAATAGGCTAGAAAACACTATAGGTAGTAAGGGACTGGAACGTTCTTGGTTTAAATCCTGTCTGACTGACTGTGGTAACCTAGCGGTTAAGGTACTGGACTCTGGAACCTGATGGTCCAGGGTTCAAATCCCGCCAAGGTGCCACAGTTGGGTCCTTAAGCAAAGTCCTTAACCCACCATTGCTTGAAATGTAAGACTGTGTAAGTTGTAAGTCGCTCTGGATAAGGGAGTTTACTAAATGCCGTACATTATTTGTAAGCATGATGTTAGTTTTCACTGCTATGCAGATGATACACAGCTGTACATATTAGCTGATCTAAATGACGGCCTTACGATCAGTAAAATAGGGAATTGTGAAAGGAAATCAAAAATTTGATGTCATTTCATTCCTTTTACTTAATTCAATCTTGGTTCTGGCTAATAAAACCTTAATTTTATCCAAGAGAGACAGATTGGTCATTTCTATCCTAAATCTAGATGACTGTACTGCAACACCCAGTCCAAATGTAAAAAACTAAGGTATTACGTTTGATTCAGATCGCTCTCTTGACGTGCAAATTAACATCATCACATGAATAACTTTCAGTTACGTAATATTGCTAAACTTAGAAATATGCTTTCTTTTCAAGATGCGGAGAAACTGGTTCATGCATTTATAACCTCAAGATTGGATTACTGTAACGATTTACCTGCTGGATGCTCTAGTAAATCTCTTTCAGTTACTAGAAATTAATAAGTCACAGCAGGGGGAAAAGCCTCAAACTATGGAATAAACTCCTCACTTATGTTCGAGATTCAGTCAATTTTTGAGTGGCAAAAAGCTTAAAACATTCATTTATACAGGCTTTTGGTTAGATTTAGACGGGGGCCGCTTGGCACGGGCAGGCTCTTGCCTGTGTTACCTTCCGGTACTCCTCTTCCCAGCTACGCTGCTTGGAATCGCACATTGCACATGGCATCAGTAATTAAGACTCTGTGCTACTAACCAATAAGTAACTACATTTTCTCTTTTCTCTCCAATCTGATGTTCCAGTACCAATTCCAGCACCTCACACTTATAGGTTCCTTCTCCCCAGCATCACTCTAGTGGTTTTCATCAACAGAAACCAGTTCCACCATGCTTGAACCCCACCAGAGTCCAGTAACTCCTTCCATCATTCAATTATCAGGAGACAATGTGACTCCAAGGACTTAGTTTTTACAATTAATACATTGAAACTGACTATTTTCAGTTAACATAGGAGGATGCATGCCTTTTTTCTTCCTTCTATATTCCTCGTTGCCCTGCTCAATTTGGGATTGGCCTTTTAAGATATGATATTGTAAAGCCACATGCTCTATTGCAAAAAGCACTATATAAATACATTTGACTTTGACATGCTAATAAAGCTAATTACCATGTATGCATTCTATATAGAAATTGTCCACATTTGTCAGAGGTTCAGTGAGAGTTCAGTTTGTTAATTTTTGTTAACAACAGACAAGGTTACTTCGAAACTACTCAAACATATGCAAACTGGCCCAATTTAGCACAATCAGTTAACGTAATTGCCTTTGGACAATGGGTGGAAACACACAAAGAAAGGGAGGACATTGTCAAGAGTCTGAGGTCTGGACTGAACATGGGGAAGTTGGAGCTGTAAGCTCATTCATTTAAAGTAAAGCGTAATAATAAACTTAAACCATAAACTTGGTTGTTTTTTGCAAATATTCACTAATTTTGAATTTGATGCCAGCAACACGTTCCACAGAAGTTGGAACAGGGGCATGTTTACCACGGTGTTACATCACCTTTCCTTTTAACAACACTCAATAAGCATATGGGAAATTAGGACACTAATTGTTGAAGCTTTGTAGGTGGAATTCTTTCTCATTTTTGCTCGATATACAACTTTAGTTGTCAGCAATTCGGGTCTACGTTGTCGGTTTTTTCGTTTCATAATGTATCACACATTTTCAAATGGGAGACAGGTCTAGACTACAGGCAGGCCAATATAGTACCCGAACTTACTACAAAGCCTCCTGTTGTAACACGTGCAGAATGTAGCTTGGCATTGTCTTGGTTGAATAAACAGGGACGTCCCTGAAAAAGTTGTTGCTTGGATGACAGCATATGTTTCTCCAAAATCAGTGTGCATGTATCAGCATTAATGGTGCCTTCACAGAAGTTACCCATGCCATGGGCACGAACACACCCCATATCATCAGAGAGCCTGGCTTTTAGACTTTGGGCTGATAAACAAGACCGTCCCTTTTCCTCTTTGGCCTGGAGGATACGACGTCCATGATTTCAAAAAACAATATGAAATTTGGACTAGTCAAACCACAGGACACCTTGTCAGTCCATCTCAGATGAGCCCAGAGAAACCGGTGGTCTTGATGATATATGGCTCTCACTTTGCATGGTAGAGTTTTAACTTGCACTTGTAAATGGAGCGTCAAACTTTGTTCACTGACGATGGTTTTCTGAAGTGATCCTGTGGTAACATCCGTTACAGAATGATGTCGGTTTGTAATGCAGTGCCGCCTGAGGGATCGAAGGTCAAGGGCATTCAACGTTGGTTTTTGGCAATGCATCCTACAAACCGGATTCCAAAAAAGTTGGGACACTAAAATTGTGAATAAAAAATAAATGCAGTGATGTGGAGGTGCCAACATCTAATATTTTATTCAGAATAGAACACAAATCATAGATCAAAAGTTTAAACTGAGAGA
>JAUZST010013455.1:0-11015 GCA_034779995.1 Parotocinclus haroldoi
TGTCTCTCTGTCTCTCTCTGTCTCTCTGTCTCTCTCTGTGTCTCTCTGTCTCTCTCTCTGTCTCTCTGTCTCTCTCTGTCTCTCTCTCTCTCTCTCTCTCTCTCTTTCTCTCTCTCTTTCTCTCTCTCTCTCTCCCTCTCTCTCTGTCTCTCTCTCCCTGTCCCTCTCTCTCTCTCCCTGTCTCTCTCTGTCTCTCTCTCTCCCTTTCCGGTGCTGCTTTGGGTGGCAGCCTTGTCTTTTTTGTATTCGCTAAATTTTCTCCAGGATCAATAAAGTATCTGTCTGTCTATATGTCTATCTAACCATCCATCCTCTCTCTCTCTCTCTCTCTCTCACTTTCTCTCCCCAGTTCATTTTACCTCTACAATTCCTCAGACGTGACAGAGCTCAGAAAATCATGTTCTCGCTGGTTATACCTCTACTACCCGAGCGCCTAACAGACATTTAAAAGGAAACTTTACACGTCAAGCCTGCATAAGAAAATTACGTTAGGCTCTTTAGTGTGGCTCTTCCTTCCCAATCTTTGCTCAGAGGTTGATTTGCAGGGGCATCAGAGGAAGCTACCTGTGTGCTTGTTAGCAGAGGGAACGTCTCGCATTTCAAGGCAAACACAGGCTGCGGTCGTCACTGGGTTACATAATACTCGGGCTTAAGACTGGAAGCCCCAGGACAATGTCCTGACAATAATTAATATGAAAGATCACTTTACACGGCTTCATCCACTGCACTGAACACACTGCTTTGCCCAAAACAGCTTTAAGGCAAGAAGGAGCTATTTCGGTCCGCTCGTGTTCCTAGTGATGTTAAGAAGAAGTCAGACAAAGCTTCTTCTAGTTCTTACAGACGTATGTAGCGCAGTTACTCACTGGCTTTCTCTTCTGTAAGTTCATGGAAGCGTTTGGAGCGGCTCGGTACAGAGCAGCATCTCACTGCAATCGAATTACTTTTCCTGTGGGGATTCCCTTTCGTTCAGATGCAAGAGCGTTAGTGAGACTGGGCACCGATACTGGGTAATGGCTAGCTTGCAGCTAGTGGTCGAAGGTCGAACTTTACAAGCCTCACTATGGGCCCTAAGCAGTTTATTCCTGTGTCTGAACTTAAAAATGTGAGCAGAGCTAAAGAAGCTAGTAGCGGCTGGTTATTAAACCGCGTTGGGATATTGTCCGGTCAAGTCAGAGTTACTTTTAAAGCGGTTAGGTTAATGTTCGCCGCACTGGGAAAGCTCCTGGACGTTCTGCTCCCACTGTCTGGGTCAGTGGAGAGAGCCGCTGTGACTTCTGATGCGCGGGAGCTCATTCGGCAGCTACGATGCACGCGGCTGTGCTTTGTTTTGCGTCCGTTCTCACTGTAGTCACACAGTCTTTTGTGGTACTGTAATGTAAACATAAGGCTGTTGGCGCGTTATAACGCGAGTGGAACGCTGCACACGATCAAGAAGGAATGAGCACACGTGAAAATCCAGGGATTCCCGGAGGCGTGACACCAGTAAAAAAGCTTTTCCATTTTGGGCTCTGTGGCACCAGTGATCGACCCATAAGTAACTACATTTTCTCTTTTCTCTCCGAAAAGATGTTCCGGTTCCACACACTTAGAGGTTCCTCTACCTCAGCATCACTCTACCGGTCTTCATCAACACAACCCAGTCCCGCCAGAGGGCAGGAACTCCCTCCATCATTTAGTCCCCAAGAGACGATGTGCCTCCAAGGACCTCCCACTGAGGACTGATTTTAAAATCTGTTTTGTTACTTATTTTCTTACTAACATAAATTAGATTATTTACTTCATTTTACTACGACTTTAATATACCTTTTAAGTATTTACTTAAATTTAATGAACATCCAGGCCACCCATGTTGGACGGGTCCCTTTTTGAGTCTTGGTTCCTCCCAAGGTTTCTTCCTTGTACTATCAGGGAGTTTTTCCTTGCCACTGTCGCCCCAGGCTCGCTCCATTTGGGATTGGCCTCTTAAGATCGTATAAGACTGTAAAGCTGCTTTGAGACGATGCCCCGTTATAGAAAGCGCTACAGAAATCAATTTGACTTGACTCTTATGAAAACAGGACTCTGTTTTTCCTTTTGTTGCAGCCGTACTTGTGAGGTCCTGTGCCTATTTTTGGCTCGCACGGTATTGATTTGTATTCTGCTCTGCGGTCAGTAAGCCATTTTTGCAGCGGGCCCATTTTTCAGGCCCAACCCCTAACTATCTTCCCAGACCACCCACAGGAAGCAGAGAGGAATACAGATGCTCTGTCCCAACTCGTTTATCACTGAAACCCTGACGCCAGTTTTTTGGGCGTATGGTAATACATTCGGTAGACGCACACGCACACGTTTTTTTTTGTTGGCCTTCACTTCACTGCCCTGCTGCTTTATGGGTTTTCACATCGGGGCACCGTCTCAAAGCAGCTTTACAACCTTATATGATCTTAAAAGGCCAGTCCCAAATTGAGCAAGCCTAGGGCGACAGTGGAAAGGAAAAACTCCCTGGGACCCATCCTACCTGCCTGGATGTAAATTAAGTACAATTAAGCTGTAATAATAGTAAAATTACGTAAATCATATAAATGAAATCAAGAATACAATTCAAAATAAATAACAAATTCGATTTGAGGGTCCTCTGGCGGGACTGGTGGGTCTGGTTATTGTTCATGAAGACCAGTAGAGCGATGCTGAGGTGGAGGAACGTCTAAGTGTGCGGTGCTGGAAATGGTACCCGGAACATCAGCTCGGAGAGAAAAGAGAAAATGTAGTTACTTATGGGTCAGGAGCACAGAGTTTATTTACTGACTGTCATAGATTAAAGGTACCTGAATCTATAATGGATGCTCTCTATACAGTCGTAGTTGTTTATCACGTTTTGCTAGAGAGCATGTGTCCATATCAGGATAAATAACAACTTTGCGTCGTTTTTGTTGCCTCTAATGGATTCACGGTTTATATCTATCCCAGTGATATAGTAAGCCTGAGCCATCAGCACAAAAACGACGCATCTAGATAGAGATGTGGGATTCCTGCAAAACTTGGCATCCAAGTTTGTGTCCTTAGTTTGACGGCAGGTTTTGTCTGCTTGTCATATTCTGTGTTTACTGCAGAAATGCAGGTCCTAGAGGGACACAAACTGTAGCTTTAGCACTCCGCTAGGCATTGGAAATCTCAACATAATTATACAGAGTATAGGTACGTGGGCGTGTATGTGGGTCACAGTTGGCCACGGGTGAGTGTGAGTACATGCGCGCTGCAGTGTGCTTTCTCTGTTAGTCATAGCTGGTGGTGAGGAGATAAGTGTTTTGTGTGCGCGAGTGTCGGCACGAGATAGAAGCGAGAGAAATCAAGCGACAAGGACAGAGAGTGCTTTTGAAGTCAAGACAGAAGCGGGGATTATTTGAGAGATCAAATGAGACGTAGGAGAAAGAAACAGACAGAGACAGAGAGGGAAAGGCACTGGGGTTTGGGCAGTTGGCCGCGGGGCTAACATCGCAGCGGGGGTTGGGGGGGGGGGGTGAAGGGCTCTGATTTTGCGGAGGAAAACCAAACTCAACGCTGTGCAAATCCTCCCTGCCTAATGCTAAAGCACAGCCACAAGGCTTTACTCTTCACACACACACGCATTCGTCTGGCTATCCTAGTGGGGACTTTCCATTAACATAAATGTGTTATGTAGCTAATGGATGCTACATCTGCTGTACTCTAACCCTATACTAATCCTAACCCTAACCTAACCTAACCTAACCATAACCATAACCTAACCCTAACCTAACCATAACCTAATCCTAACCCTAACCTAACCATAACCTAATCCTAACCCTAACCTAACCTAACCTAACCTAACCATAACCTAATCCTAACCCTAACCTAACCATAACCTAATCCTAACCCTAACCCTAAGCTAACCCTAACCTAACCTAACCATAACCTAATCCTAACCCTAACCTAACCATAACCTAACCCTAACCTAACCATAACCTAATCCTAACCCTAACCTAACCATAACCTAATCCTAACCCTTACCTAATCCTAACCATAATCTAATCCTATCCCTAACCTAATCCTAACCCTAACCTAACCTAACCATAACCTAATCCTAACCCTTACCTAATCCTAACACTAACCTAATCTAACCTAACCATAACCTAACTTAACTTAACCTAACCTAATCCTAACCCTAACCTAACAATAACCTAACTTAACCTAACCTAATCCTAATCCTAACCTAACCATAATCTAACCTAATTTAACTTAACCTAACCATAACCTAACCATAATATAGCCTAATCTAACCTAACCTAACCTAACTTAACCTAACCTAACTTAACCTAATCTAACCTAACCTAACTTAACCTAACCATAACCTAACCATAACCTAACCATAACCTAACATAACCTAACCATAATCTAACCTAATTTAACTTAACCTAACCATAACCTAACCATAATCTAGCCTAATCTAACCTAACCTAACTTAACCTAATCTAACCTAACCTAACTTTACTTAACTTAACTTAACCTAACCTAACCTAACCTAACCTAACTTAACTTATGGTCCTTATAACATCGCTAAAACTAGATCTCTTTTAATGGTGACTTTTTCCCTTGTATAACGACCACACACCTTTTCCTTAAAAACACTTACTACAGGACTATCCGACCTGCTCCTCACGTCTTCAAAAGGCCTTCGTTCCCTCAGAGATGAGGGCAGGACAAGTTCATGGTGGCGGAGGACGATGTTGGTCCGGGCACAGCTCCAGGACCCTGCTTTGATCCTTCTTTCTGTAGCCATGCAGTGCCATAGTAGCCAGCTTAGACTGCCTTGAATCTTCTCCCTAATTCGTACTGCATCATCCTTCTCAGGGTTACCCTGGGTAAGTACCTAAGCTCATTGTCCTATCCTAAGATTAGTCAGGTCACCAGGATTTTCTTTATCTTAACCTAAGAAGTGGGTTCAATTGATTTCATCAGCAGGGTTCAGTTTAATGGAGACGGTATTGGATGCCCTGGAGCAAGTCCTAAGGATGGGAGGATGGGTGGTGGGACCAGATTTACCATGGGACTGTAAAGATTGGTCTTCCGATAGAGATCTGGTTGGATCTGGCTGAATGTTTGGATGGTAAATAGGCCCGAGCCGGGGCGGGATGCAGCTCCTGCGTGGACTAATTAGGCCGCAGCACCGATGAGATTCACGCTTATTGATAGCGCTTGTATTAAAAACTATAAATAGCCAAGCAGAAGCCACAGCCAGGTTTGATTCTCTGCTGCCCGCGTCGTTCGTCGCATGTTTTACGGTAAACGGGGAATACCTAAACGGGGAACTCGCTGCCGAGAAAGGAAAAGCAAAAATAAATGTAAAGGTATTCCCATTCTCAGCTGCTCAACACCCGTCCAGGCCTGTGCGGAACTGGGGCCTAACGGGCAGACAATGGGGAGAACGCGGCAACTCCACAAACCGGCCAATCAAGCCATCAAACCAGGGATCTCAGGAGCCGTTAGTGCTAATTGTGCCGCCCTAAATGTCCGTTAATCAAACGATACTGCCTTATAGAAAGGATACAAATTCATCCACCAAACAGCGAGAGCAAATACGGTCTGTCAAACGTGCCAGAATAACCTGAGCTTTCCAACTTTTAACACGCGCTTCCTACGGGGCACTTTCTACATTTTCCCGAAACTCCTGCTCGTACATGGGCTGAGTTCCGGGTTCTGAAAAACCCAAATAGCTCTTAAATCCTTAAGCTCCCATGTAATAAAGAGTCCATCTTCACTTAGGCTGAGATATTTATAGTCGCTACCTAAATCTCCTGGAGTTCATTCATTCACACCGACAGTAAATCAGCGCTTGCGATGTTAACCCGTTTATAAATCAGCACTAATGCGCAGGGTGTAATCTTCGCGGCTCCGCGGCGTCTCAGAAAGAGCACGGAGGCAGATGATAGAACTCTCTGCCCTTTGGCAGGACGCCCATATGGCCCAGTGTTTACTGTTGGCTTAATACCCTCTTTCAAACACATTCAAATGGGTTTTCTTTTTAAATCAAGTGTTTGCCGAACTTAAAGTTAAGCTACAAGCAATGCCTATGGACATTGACTGTCAAATATCGGTGAGTTTGAAATGTGTTACAAGTTTACTATTGGTTAAAAAGATCAAAAGACAGCTGCCCCATGGACTCACATTCTGAGAAGCTTAAACCTAATTAGACGTCTGTAACAAAATGGTATTTGTCATTTTAGTGAGCACTGTATTTTCGGTCCAAATTATTTGGAGTCTAGCAGGGACACTTGTGCTCCATGCAGAAGGAGCAGGTGGTCCAAGAAGGGATGGATGTCATGGACTTGTGCTATCTCATGGGCTTTCATAGGCACCTGCAACTTTGGAGAGACGGATATATTTAGCGCGGTACTGTACTTTATACTACAGTCATTCCTATATTAGGTTCTTTTATCCCTTATCCCTTGAAAAAGAAAGTACAAAGCTACCACGTCCCTGCCTTTCATGGCTGCAGTTCTCTTTTCTGTCAGCAGGTGGCAGAAGGGTTCGCTCGTACCAGCCTTCCGTCACTCGGCCGCGAATTAGACGTATATAAGGCCGATTGTTTCGATTATTTCCATTCACAATCCTGCAGACCTTGGCCGGTAAAGCGAACAGACCTTACAGGGGTAGACGTTAAACTCATTCACGATTAATTGAACACTGAACTGCTTTTGAGGCGAAATCTGTGGTCATATCTCACCCACCGTCAGGCAGTTGCATCGCGAAACTCCTAAACTCCTAAACAAACGAATGGAGTGAGTTCGAGAAAGAGGCGAGGCAAGTGTCCGAGTGAAAACGAGGGATCTAAGGGAGTTTTCTTGTTTTTGTTTCTTTCTCGTTTCCGGTCAGCTGTGACAAAAAAAAAATGGCGATTTATCTGCATGAAACCCCAATCACATAAAAAAAAATCACATTTTTTCATTTGAACGTGCCCGTACTTTTGTATCCCAGTACCGAGGTCAGGGCCTTCCCCAAAATGTGGCCAAAATACTGAAAGTACCCAAACGCTGACATTACAATTATCCTTCTTTTTACTTGAAAAAAGTAGCTCAAAAATGGTCACATCAGGTGCACTTTAATCTTAAAGTGCCACTTGATTAAACCCCACTCTCTCCCCCCCCCCTTCCTGTTAGCACAGATTGTGTCAAGCCGTGCCAGCATGATGCCCACTGTTGCTGAGCGACAGCCGGCGAGATGTGTCTTTTACGCCACGCGTGTTGGAAGTGTGGGTTACTGTGTGTGCGCGCGTTTGTGTTTGTACTGCGTGAGCGCGCTGGTAGTGCTGGCCCACCGTGAGAGAAAACACCATCCGAGTCCCCTTTTGAGCAATAGATCACCAGAGGGAGCGTCTTACTGCGAGTAACACCCCAAAGGCAAGTGCCGTAGATCATCGCAGCCATGACGTTCTTCGTGATGACTTCTGATGAAGAAACCAGACAAATCAAAGAAGCCCTGATGAATTGAGATAGTAAGAATTAAAAAATAGAAGTCAGGGATTTTTAGGGTTATTTCTATATTTCCAATCTAAACCGTTTCCCAGACGAGGTACCTTCAGGATGAAAGGATTTGATGCCTAATTCCGCCTTGGCACCACAATACGACCACAATATTTGTATAGGTCTACAGCAAAAGTGGGCTAAGTTTACATTTGTACCCATCAGAGTTTTCCCTCCGAACAAAACCTGGCCGTTGACGCTCAGACTGTTGCTTGAGACTGCATGGGTGAGCAACGCATGTTCACGAAGGTCTGCCGGTGCAGTTTAAGGGGTGCCAGTCCATTTACGAACGCATAATAAACTGTTAATGGTGAAGGAATTGAAAAATCATTTGACTCAGTTCTCAGTTCTTACAGCGTGACTGAGCTACGCCCACTGGAGCTTATTAGAGTTAATAAGTCTGAAGGTTACACATCGTTATCAAACGAGCGTGACCTTTTCTGGATGCAGGTGCCTCCCCTGGCAAGAGCAGAAGGGCACGAAAGGACTCGAAAGTTACTCATTGTTCAATAGTTTGAGCCTTTCACTCTGTCTCTCCTTTGCCTTTCACCCTGTGCGGATCAGCCTGTGTTCTCACGTCGTGCCACTCTTAAATTCCAGGGAACTGGACCGATTTTCGGGGCTTTGACTTCGTGGAGGGTTCTCACCCTAGCCTCTTCTCAGGGAGCCAAGGGGATTCAAATTGACCCGTCCAGGCAGCGTGGAGGTTCGAATTCATCTTCAACTCTAAAACCTTAAAAGGCTCGAGTGCTCTGGGGATCGACACGATGCTGGTCGAGGAACCTCGTGATGATCCGTCTCAACGGGGCGAGGATGGCTTCCCCCGTGCGGCACAGCGAGTTTTGCCCCTGGACGCTCATTTAGAGTCTAGATTTTCAGTAAATGGGCTTATGTTTATTCTTCAAACCCACCCGTTCGTCCCTACATCACCTCCTGCTTGAAATTCACACGGGGTCGGTGACCAGTCGGTGACCAGTCGGTGACCAGTCGGCATTTAAACAATTCAAATGTTAAGAACGTGGGAAAAGTGGGACCATGCTGGCCTGTTCTGCCTCAGAGCGTACCTGTAGGACCCCTTACCTGACCGGGCGGTCCCTGGCCCCACAGGGACTCGAAACCCAGTCTAGACTTGGTATTGGTTCTTGTGAACAAAAAGTGACGTTCGGTTGATGGCGTCACGCTCTGTGTGTGTGGGTCATGTTCACATATCAGTGCGGGGACCCCCCAGTGCTTGTAAAATGGCCGTTTTGACCTTGTGATTTAAAAAAAAAAAAGCAACAGTAATTGTTACGTCAGTGGAAAGTCCCCATGAATTTAGGATTACAAAGTGTGCGTGCGTGCGTGTGTGTGTGTGTGTGTGTGTGTGTGTGAGCAGTGCTGAGCTCTTTTTCCCTTCATCGTCACAGTCTCGTGTGCGCCCCAAGCTGAATTAATCAAAGCTCCTGTCCAATTGCATTTCCCCCCGACTCCGGTTCTCCACCAATCAGTGCGCAGGAGAACAGGATTGTGGCTAGCAACTGGCAAACGCTGTGAGCCTGCAACCACGCCAAGACCCAAGGATGTTTGCAGACGCTTGTGTGTGTGTGTGTGTGTGTGTGTTAGAGAGAGAAGCATGGCCCAGAGTCACATCCATAATAAAAGAAGCAGATTATCTGAGCCTGATGCATCTCCTCATCTGTCAGACTGAAAGACCCTGCTTAAGATGTTTGGGGAAATGAATGGTCGCACGGGCGCTAACATTGTTCTCCTCATCGCTGATTTATAGGGAGATTTTGATAAGCAATGAAGTGGCCCTGTTCAGCTTCACCAGGCCACTAAGCAGCTGCTGAATCATGCGGATCAGCTGGGTGTCACCACATCCTGGCACCCTTTATTGCCTTGACATAAAAGAAATGAAATTTGGCAGTGGCATGTGACTGCCAGCACTTCACAGAGAGGGAGGGGACTTTGTATCACTTACTAATAAACCCCACGTTTTGTACAAAAGTCTTAGGCCACCATTAGTCTCAGACGCTTTCTTTTTTAATTTCAGAAGCAAAACCAAATCGACATGCCGCAGCACGTAATGGGTGAGGGGGCCTGTATTTTAGGCTAGGTCCTCCCCGCGTCTGTGCAGGTTTGCTCCAGGTACTCCAGTTTCCTCCCACGGTCCAAAGGACAGGCATTGGCTTAATTGATTACTGACTCTAGTGTTGATGTAACCTTGTGTGCTATGGCGAAATGGCCGGTGATGCCCAGATGAACAAACAAGCATGGATTTGTCATGTTGTTAGAGACGCCCTGGCGTAATTTTGGGAAGTCACTGTTAATAAGCCTTTTAGCAGAGCCATTTAGCTGTAGAATTTACTGCTCTGACATTTTGATGGTCAGGCATTAGTGCTGATGGAGAGCAGGAGTGTCGGTCTGTGTCGCACTAAGATAAAGACCAGCTTTTGTTCAGTGCCTTCCCAAATGTCAGCTTAATGGTCCGTTTAGATGTTAGAGCGCTCACGTTGACCGCTTCGATTTTTTTCAAAGATCTTTTTTTTTGTTGTGATGTTAATGCTGCTTTAATGGTTGACCTGCGGTGACCTTTGGATTTCTGTTCATTTTGCTCTGTCTATCTATCCATCCAGTATATCTGTATGTACTGTGCTAAGGCACAGCTCACTGTTAGAGCTGTTGTTTTAACACGGTGTGATGACCTTATAAATAAGCCTAAAGAGACAGAGACTTAATAAAGAGATAAAGATATAATGACATGTGGTCACTATAATATTGCCTTTAAGAATTCTCCTTTATATATCATTCCTAAAAGCCATAGTGTAATGGCCATATGTAATTATAGCTTCAGTTCTTATAATTTCATAAATATGTGGCTTACATAAACATTTATAATAATAATAGTATATATATATATATGTGTGTGTGTGTGTGTGTGTGTGTGATAGTGTGTGTGTGTGTGCGTGCGTGTGACTGTGTGTGTGAGTTTGTGTGAGAGTGTGTGTGAGTGTGTGTGTGTGTGTGTGTGTGTGTGTGTGTGTATGAGTGAGTGTGTGTGTGTGTGTGTGTGTGTGTGTGTGTGTGTGTGTGTGTGTGTGTGTGTGTGATAGTGTGTGAGTGTGTGTGTGTCTGTGTGTGTGTGTGTGTGTGTGTGTGTACATGGCAAGTACAGGATGGTAGACTTTACGACCAAGTGCTGAAAGCCTGGAGTAGGAGAGGATTTTGTGACCTAACAATAATCGCCTGATAAGAACACTAATAATAATAATTATAATAATAATAATAATAATAAGTTACACTTCTTTTAGCGCCTTTCACAGACCCCAAGTTCACTTGCTAATGAATCCAGCACTATCAAAAAGATATGAACATTAGTCTTACGATTAATTATTCATTCATTTGCATTTGCCAATAAGAGACTTAAACATTCATTTGAAGCAGTTCAGATCAGTTCAGGCTCTGTAACGAAGGTAGCTAGACCCAGAGATGGAAGCCAGGCGCTGATTTATTAAACAT
>JAUZST010013457.1:0-11014 GCA_034779995.1 Parotocinclus haroldoi
TGTGGATATTTCGAGGTATGTGTGCGTATGAAAGGGTGTTTTGGGGGGCGTGTGGGTAAGGATGGGTATTTTGGGGTCGTTGCCCCGAGCGTACCTGTTTTGTCGTCATTGAATTCACACGCCGGATTTCGTAACCTTCGGCGCACCCAAAGTTTTCGTCCTCGTTACTAGCGTTCGTTGTCGTAGTGCACAGGTTCCTTTATTGTGTTTTAAAGTCATGTGCTGTCAGCGTGAGCAGACTGAATGCTGAGCAGCCTGAGATCATGATCATGAGCAGGTGTTACATCTTCCACGCCTGTTCGACACCTGAACAGCTTCATCCTAGGAGAACGGCCTGGACGAGTGTGTGTGATGTGTGTATGTGAAATGACGTTCGCTGTATTAGTTATCAGCTCCCCTTACAGCACTTTGTAGATCTTTAATTCCGTTCCGTGGTCCACCTGTTTCTCCACATACTTTCTTCGTCCCTTTACTCTGTTCTCGAATGGTCCGGACCCCCGCAGGACCAGCACAGGTCACGTGCCCTATGGGTGGTGGATCACTCTCAGCACTGCACTGGAACAGACTTTGGGATCAGATCCAGCAGCGCTGCTGGAGGTTTAGACCACCTCCGTGTCGGCCCTGGACTGAACGCGGTCCACCAGCCATAAATATCCAGCCGTCAGCATTTGAGGATGACTAAGATGGGTATAAGAATAAGGCAGATGTCTCGAATCAAGTGGGCAGCGGGTGAACACAGTGTAGAAGGACTCCGGCGGCACTGCTGCGTCTGATCCGTGCTGGTAGGGCAGAATTCCTGGCTTGAAAAAGAGGCGGGGTAAGTGCTTGCTAGCTGTTACGGATCAGATGGGCCCGAGATGTGCCAGCTAATCGTTCAGAATCGATTGGTCTGGAGGAAAGAAGGGAAGCTTGATCCTGGTCGGGTTCCCGGTCTGGCCAGCGGCACAGGGCACAAGGTCGGAACGGCCCTAGGCGGGTGCCAGTTCGTCGTGGGGCACCTTCAGTCGTGCACAAAGGGTACTTTTGAAACACTGGTTAACCTAACTTGTACATTTTTGGACTGTGGGTGGAAACTGGGGTACCCAGAGTAAGCCCATGGGGGACACGGGGGGAGGGGGGGGGGCGCCGAAAAACAAAGGTTAGATGTGAGGCGACCACCTACTGCTGTTCCATGAACCGAAAGGCAGATGGAGGGTGCAGGTAGAGGCAAGAACTTGAGTTATTTTCCCGGTCGCAGCTTAGGGGGTTAAATTAACTCCCGCTTCATCTCATACAGTTCTGAGCAAAAGTTTTAAGCCGCCATTCGAGGCGTTTGTGTTAGTTCGTATGGTGGAAAGGCCTCGTATGACCGACGACTGAACACAAAAAGATCAAACTTGGAGACGATCCTTATTTTCCACCGTTAAAACTAATTTTACTCCTGACCTAACGGCGCCCTAAGGCGGGTGGAATAACGGCGCCGCTCCGGATGCACGAATCGGAAGAATTTATTCTTCCATACCCACATCCAAGCCGTTATATGGACACGGCACGTTGACTGTTAATTCATTCATTAAGGTTTAAATTAGGGGTGGGCGACGATGGCCCTGAAACAGTACGGCGATGTTTTTAGGGCACTTTTGCGATAACGATATATTTGGCGATGACATTTCGACAACGTACGGTTGCAATTAAGACGTGTTTTGTACGTTAAAATGTCTAAAACTGACCCTGGCTACTCCTCTCGCTCGGCTGCGTGCTCCTGCTCGAGGAGGCGAAACAGAGCGGATGTGTTGTGACAGACCGTTTGCGTAGCTCGCGTGTCACCGGAGTTTGCTGAGTCCGAAATACGACACCGGTATTATCGGGAACGATGCGATATGTATCGGCACAGCCCTGGTTTGAATATGAATCTAGATCTGTCATGATCTGCGGAAAGTAGATCTAGAATATTATAGAGTATTTTAAAAGGTAATATTTGTGTTGCTACGTACATTTGAGTGCAGCTCGCCTTTTTTTTAAAATTTTTTATATATTTTTTTCTTTTTGTTTTGTTGTTTTTATTTTGTTTTTTTTAAAGAAAAACTCCATAGGTAACAGGAACGATGGAAGCACAGGTTGCACAGGGGGGGCGGCATTTCTGATTTAATTCTGATTTAAAACGTTATTGTTTCTGCGTCCAAAACGGTCCTTTGCTCACCATTATTCGCGCTGTACATCTCATGTAAATAGCGCGCTATACTTAGCTACGGCAAATTTAATTTCGTATGTTCTCGTTTGTTTTTTGTTTTTCGTCTCGGGTCGTGTTTTTAAAAAAAAATTTTTTTTTTTAAGCTGTCCTTGTCTTTCACGGAATGACTGCAGTTAAACAAACAAGAGCCAAACGGCTTCTTCGTGTTTAATGAAATTGTGGCTTTAAGATTTGGCACCGTCTGACGTAAATGTAAAACAAATAAGGAAAGGTTCAGAGGGGAGCGTTTTACAGGCGTCGATAAAATAATTCGCTTTAAACAAACCAGAGGTCCTTTCAAGCTAATGCCCTTAAATCATTGACGATGAGCTAAGGTCCGATTAAGATTTTCTTTCTGCCTTAAGAATTTGGCAGAAACCGTTTAGTTCTTGTAATGGAAACGACTTCACGGCCGAAGCCAATGCTAGTTGAGACGTCATGGCAGGTGAGGCTAAAAACGGAGGAGCATTCCAGCTGTTTGTAGCTTAAAAGAAATGAATTGCGTTTCTGTGCATTTCTTCTTCTTCATATCTGAAGTTTTTAATTCCTCTTGCTGGAACTGAGGACGGCTGCAGTTTTTAGAACGCTGTGAACAGGGACTGCTTCAGGGTCTGAACTTTTTCTGAGCGCAGGAACCCTAAATATGATGCAGCGGTTTTTGGGGGGGAACCGCCTTTATAGATGCACGAGCAGCCTGGGAATCGACAGGTGTTCAGACTGAAAATGGGAGAAAAAAAAAAAAAAACAAAGAATAAAATCCAGGCTTTAGTACAACTCAAAGTCGAACCTGCGTTCCTACTGGCCGGAACGGATGTAGTTCTCAGAAGGGGGTAGTTCCTCCCAAAGAGGTCCCCAGATTCGGGTTTTATATGTTGTGCTCATTACTGTACGACAGATGTGCCACATGAGCGCACCGAAAATGGCTGCAGTTTGACTGCGTGCCTGACGCTCGTACCCTTTCTAATAAAAGAGAATATCTATCGTTAAAATTCTGTCGCCCCGGGTAACGGTGACGCCACGACAACCCTCCGGAGACGTCGTCATGACTGGCCGTGATGCAGCATGGGAAAGGGGGCACCCTGTCGAATGATGTGAGGTGAAACGGTGCTGCAGTGGTTACCCATCCCGAAATTATCGGTTCGGTTCGGTACTGTTAAACAGTAACAATTAGACTATTTATAACGAAGCGTGTCGTGGCTCAGTGTTCTGTAATCACGGACGATATCCTCCAGCTCCTCAGAAAAGCATGTCGTCTGTCACGATACGATAAAATATCGCGATACGATAACCTATCGTCTTATTGCCCGCCCCTACTTCACCCTTCATCTCTTATGTTTACACTTTGCTTTTTAAGATCTTCCCAGCCAACCGGGCTGCAGCTAAGGACTGGTTTGAGAGTCGAATAAATCTGATTCTCATGATGAATAATCAATTATTATTTACCCAAAGAAGTCTAATGTAGTGACCAACCTTTCTATTGGCTATAAAAGTTTTATTCTTCTCCCGTGCCGACATCTCAAGCCAGAACGGGAGCGTTAAAAATATGACCGGATCGAAATCTCCAGCCATAAACGGGAGGCGAGTTCATTTGGCAGATGGTGCTGAACGTCTGTGGCGCACTGTTTCTCTATAAACATTTCAATTTGAATGATTTTGTGTAACCTTTTCATTTCGTTGTTTGTGCAGAACCATCTCCTGTTTGTGTTCACGCGTTCACGGATCTCTAGGTAAACAGTAAAAAGCGTTTGTTCGCCCCTTTTGGACGCCCAAGCAGCCTCGATTTTAATGCAGCGGAAAGCGTTTGTTTCCAAGGTCAAGCATTTAAATAATCCCACATTTTTGAGGATTGTGTTCTTGTCTAATTTCGCTGACGAAACAAACACGCGAAGTTCTGGATCTCAGTTCGCTATGTTAATGGCGTCCTTCACACCGAGTCCGAAACCGCGACGCTGGTTAAAGTTGTTAATCGGAGTCTGCGCTGAAATCAGGTTGACCAATCAGAGCTCGGTTGCCGGGCAGAACAACTCATCCTGCTATCAGCGTTTACGTTGATGTCATTTAGACTTAAAATTCATACAGTCTTACAATCCAGTGGTGGGTTAAGGGCCTTGCTCAGGGACCCAACTGTGGCAGCTTGACAGGGGCGGGATTTGAATCCAGTACCTTAACCGCTAGGCTACCACAGTCCACAGACATACGAGCTTATAGGTCACGACACAGGAGAACGATGGCGATGAAGCTCCCAGTGACTGTATGGAACCGTTTTAGCGTTTATCCAAGAGCACAAACTGGAGCTTAGGGCACTAATCTTCACCCGCGTTTTCCTTGTTTGAGCCATTAGAGAAAGCACGAGCACAGGTGTTTAGACGCAAAACGCCGCACGCTCGACGTGATTTTAAAAAAAAATACCGTCTTGTCTGTTTTTCCTTTTTTTCTTTTTTTTTTTTTTCAATTTGAAAGAGTCGTAATTTCTGTTCCGTACTCCAGACCGGTACCGCAAACGGATCGGGCCTTTTTAGTGAATCAGTTCTGCTTTGGATTTTAGGGCAGCATCTTTGACAGCTTTTCGCTTTTGACAACCAAATTGAAATCCTGTTTTTACTTTTTGTCGTGTCGTGTCGTGTGTGTGTGTGCGTTTATAGAACGCTGTCTCTTTTATAGTGTTTTGAAGCATTTTTTTTTACATTTAGGACGAATACAGTCTTACAATCCAAGCTATTGGGGGGTTAAGGGCCTTGCTCAGGGGCCCAACTGTGGCAGAGGTGGCATTTGAACCCTGGACCTTCTGGTCTGTAGTCCAGTACCTTAACCTTTCTTTTTTTTTCCTTTTGTGAAAGTCTTCTTAAAAGCGCTCTATGAGCAGAATAAATCTGAATTCCGAATCATAAATACGTGCTTACGGTTTTATAAGTGACAGATTTATGCTCAGGTGTTTGACAGAAACGCTCCGCGTAACGACCTTTTAAAACCAGGGAAGGGTTAAACTGGGTTAAACTATGTTAATATCGCGCCATCGTTCTCCTCTGGTAACGAATGACGACCCAGTGGCCGAGGGAATGGGCTTGTACCAACTTGCGCTCGCCCACGCCATCGCACAACCTACCATTTATCTCCTGATTTGCATGTTAGGCAGGTGAGTCAAACGTTGCTGTGGGAGCAAAACTGTCATTTAGTAGCGTTATAGCGCGCACACACACACACACACACACCAGTCTGTTCTCACCATAAGAATGAATGACATTCAGGTTTTGCTCGGCACCAACGCCTGAGCCAGACGTTTCCATTTTCTGAATGGGATGAGGCGAACGCAAACCCGGGGCAGTTCTGGACATCAACGACCCCCTTTAATGGCTCGTCTCGAAAGGCTGAACGTATTTAAGGGGCCGAGGTTGTATAACGTCCCCTTTTTTTTTCAGTAAATAAATCTTCGAGCTGATCGGGGACGCCAAAACATTTGCCCAAGGCTGTACGTGATTCGCGGTCGAACCCTTCTTCGGTCACTGAGCATCAGGGCTGGAACTGATCCTGTTCTGCGCTCTGGGAGAACGTTTGGACCAACACCCACACCCCCTAACACCCCACCCCGCCTCGTCCTCCCTAAGCCAGCTAGACTTTTGTGCTTCGCTTGGCAGCAACAGCAAGATGGTCCCCGGGTTCAAGGGTGCCGGGTGGAGCGGCCTCGGTCCTTTCTGTGTGGAGTCTCCACATCTGGGCCACCCGTGGAGGTCGGGTTCCTTTTTGAGCCTCGGTTCCGCCCAAGGTTTCTTCCTTGTACTTTTAGGGATTTTCCTTGCCACTGGCGCCGTAGGTTTGCTCCATTTGGGGTCGGCCTTTTAAGATCCTATAAGATTATAAAGCTGCTCTGAGAAAATGCTCCAGTGTAAAACCTTAACGAACCATCAAGGAGTCATTTTACCGTAACGGATCGGCTGAGAAGGTGCGCGTTTGTTCGTGCTATGTTTTAAAATGTGTGTTTAACATTTATTTAAGTTCGTGTTGATTTTAGGTTTCCCTGCACGGGCTGTTCTGTTTTCTCTTTTCCACCTGTACGGACAAAACCTGCCTCCTTTGCCACGGATAGGCTGGAAGTGAAGAAAGCAAATGTACAAACGAAACAAAATATTACATATCATTTACAGTTGCATTTCTATTATAAATAATTTAACCCTTACACGTCCCGGCTCACACTGGCTTGATAGAACCAGGTCCTCCTGTGGACAGCATCCCCAAAACATGGTCCATCTCGAGGACGTTTAACCTCAGTTGTTGTTGGGTTGGTTTGTTTTTTTGTGTCCGTGTTGCCATGTAGAACGAGAAATCATCATTTCCATAGGCCCCTGTGAGCCTGACCTGGTCCAGTGGGGTTAAAACTTAAAGACTTTAAAAGGGATTGCAGTGGAATAGCAGGGCTTTAGTGATCCTTAGTGATGATATTAACGATTTTAATACTTTGTGGAGCCACGTTTTTGCACGTTTGTTCAGCTGGGATATGTCTGCGCCCAAATTTCGGGCGTTTCTTACGTTTGCGTTGATTTTTGTTTCGCCGCAGGTGGTCTGAACCCTAGATGCTTCATGTTTGTTTTCTCGAAAAAGCAGGGCCGGTAAAACGCTTACCGCTTTGTAATGTTACCGCTCCTTTTCTCCAGCCTCAAAAGGCGTTTTTGGTACAGACGCTTACCATGTCTTAAGGTGTGGAACAGTACAGGTTTCGTTTTCCGTTTCCGAATTATTCACCCATTCCCTATTAGGGACGTGTCAGGACTGCAGGCGGGCCAGTCCAGGACCCGGACCCTCTGTAATGTGAACTGTAATGTGGAGAAAGTGCCCAATTTCTCAGGTGTTCAATCTGCAGGAACTGGGGGACGATTTGAGTTCAGTGTCATGCATAGGGCCTTTTTTTGTAGCTCCTACTGGAGCATGGGTACTCTCAGGAACCCTGAGTGCCACGTAAGACGCAAGAACCTATTCGAGAGCAACCCGGATACTTCAAAAGCATTTTACACTCGCAGCTGCTTCTAGCACATCTCTGAAATCGGGCCCTGGAACGAAAGCAGTTCTCGGCGGGGGGCTCCGTGGGAAGGCGTTCTTTCCAAATTAGTCCCTGGAACTGTTTGACCAAAAGCGATAACGGTTTAAAATGCTTTTTAAAAAATTGTTTTTATTGCTTTCTGACGAAAGGTCTTCTCCTACGATGTTTATCCTTCACATCTTACGAGATGGCGTTTGGGTTATTTTTCTCTTAAACGTGGGGATGACGATAGGACATTTTTCTTGCCACTGTCACCCCTGGGTGCTTCTTTAAAGTTGCTTTTTTGTGTAATGCCTCTATTAAAAGCGTTACTTCCCCGGCAGTCGTACGGCACAAACCACAGACAGACAGACAGACAGACAGACAGGAGGTTTTTTTTTGTTTTTTTTGTAATGTTTATTTTTTATTTTTTACGATCTGAACCGACCAAGCCTAAACAAGAGGATTCTGGCTGCTGAATTATGACAGGTCGACAGGACGTGACATCCGCTCTTCCCGGTACGCGTTTTGTTTTTGTCGGACGCCTTGTCTTTCCAGGACCGTCGGCTGCGGAGCGACCCACAAACCTGGAATCGGCCCCGAGCTTCCTCCAGGGTGAGACGGGGACGCGCCTGGCTCGGCCCCTGTGCTTTTAGAGCTCACTGTTTTTTTTTTGGTCAGCAGGAGCTGGCACTGTGCTGCCTCGCTGGCTTTGAGACGGTGATGTCAGCCATTTTAGGTTGGGCAGCACAGCCTCGGCGTAATGAGCCGCCATTTTTACCCTCCTTACCCCCCCCCCCCTTCCTTGGTTTTTAACACCTTGAGTGCTGGAGGCGATCCACGGCCCCGGAGTGGAATCAGCCTGCGGGCCGGCGTTAATCGGGGACTTTGATGTCGGTGCGCTCATTCAGAAGCAAATGAGGGCGCAGTGAAAGATGCGTGCACAAACAAGGAGCTCTGTGGCCCTTAAAAAAAAAAAACGGCGCCTGCTCCCGGCCGCTCACTAAAATTAGGGGATGTTTCAGTAGTTGCAGTATAGTAGTAGTCCATGTTCTGTTGTCAAATCCTCGATTCGTTCCTAAATCCCTGCGTTATGACTCGCCAGCGCCAACCTTTCACCGCGTTCAATCCTCGGTTGTCGCAATGCTGTAGGGCGACGTTAATTACTTTCGTCCACGTCGATTGTTTCTCAAGCCGTGAGGTCTGGCATCTCTCCGCTTGCCAGATGCAGTGAAGTTGTGAACTTGCACAACCTGGACTGGGATCAGATCTGAACGATCCGAGACCTTAACTGGAAACTGGCGAACCTGAGTCCGAGTATCAGCCGATATCAGTACTCTTTAACAATCAGCCCTTTAGCTCACCGTGTCCAAAACGCACGAGTAACGACAGCGAAAAAAACGACGAAATCGCGAATAGTTTCAATCCTTTTTTGCCCGAATACGTCATAAAAGCTTCCTCCGTGACGAAATCCGCCGTCCTTCGGCCTTAATTTCCAAAGTCTTACAAGTGATATTAACAATAATAGGAAATGAAAATCTGTCTCTTCAACTCCAGCACCATAAACGACTGGTCAAATTCAAAATGCATACCTCACTGGCTGCACACAACCAAGAGAGCACGAGCCTAGTCTGGCCTACTAACTTCCGGAACACGTGATTCCGGATAAATCCTAGATTTTAGATCTGATTTGTTCCTAATGAATGTCATGCTCTCGGTTCGGTTCAAGTCTTTATCATGCGTCTTTCCATTGTGTGTGCGTATTGTGTGTTTGTGCGCTTGTAACATGGTATTGTGTGTTTTCTGGAGGGAGCAAGTATTTACGTTACAGTAGTGCTGCAAGATGCAATATCACGACTGAGTAACTCTTGACCTCGGTTGTGATTCGTTGGTTTTTATTTCGATTTTTTTTTTTTTTTTTTTTTTTGGGTGCTCACAGATGAGGCTTGTTGTGTTTCCAAAACAACCGAAGGAATTTAAGGGTCTTTTTGTTGTTGTTGTTCGAACTCCAGAAGGGGCCGGGCGGTACCTCGAAGGGGAACCCTGTGATCAACTGGCACCCTGTACCTCAGCGTGCGCCCAACGAATTCCAAGTTAGGCTCGACAGACCCTCCCCCACGACCCAGACCAGGATAAGCGGGGGTCAGGCGTGACCGTAAAGAACTTTTCAAGCAGGCTTTATAGCTCCTGACCAGGGGCGCCCAAACGTTTGCCTAAGGCTCCGACGCTGCTACGCGACGACTGACGGGCTCGCCTAGTGACGCCGGTTTGTTCGAATTCGATTCCGTTGTGGTCGTTGCAATGAGTGGATGGAGACTCAAAACGCGTTTAGCAGCACTTGCACTTTTGGGCCAAATTCCTCCTTGGTGTCAGAACGTCATAAAGGATATGACTTAATTATGGTGGCGTCACCGTCACTAAAGATAACTATGAGGTTATTTGGGACGTTCGCATTTGCGTCTGCTTCTAACAAACGCTTGTTTGTTTGACCTGCCGAAACCCAGGCCGCCGTGTGCCCTCATGAGATCCGATGAAATTAAGCAACGCGCTCTTGCTCGAGCGTGCAAACCCTCTCAGGCTGGTGCCCGGACCCGAGGAGCGAGAGCGGGCGGTCGCCCCGTTCCTGCGGCAAAATGGACGGGACTTGAGGGCCGTGGCCGAGAGGTTGGGAGACGCGGATGCCTCGTGAAATCGGAGACGGGTAGACTGACCGGGACTCGACGAAAAACAAAGCAGAGAGAGAGGTAATGGTGTGCGAGAGAGGAGACAGGCGGAGAGGGAGATTGGGGGGTGGAGAGGGGAGACGGAGGGAGAGGGGGGTTGAATGTGGCCCGTTGCCATAGGGATAGTAACACACCAGTGGCGTAGTCGACCGGTCTCCCAGCAGACTGGGCCGAACTTGTCGAGAGAAGCGGAGGTGGGGGAAGGGAACAAGTCAGGCAGACGCTTTTTGGGATTAGGGAGTCGGCACACACAAACCGGCCTGGACCGGACTGGGGAGGTGAGACGCGCTGCGAAATTACGACCTGGAGACGTCCGGAAAACACTCCCTGCGCCTATCGCGTTTCGACAGCCGAAAGGAGCCACGATGAGGATGAACGAACTCGTACAGAAAAGAACGTTTTTAACAAACAAAGAACCCCGTCCGGTCGGATTACCGCTCCGTTTGAAACCCTCTCGAATCAAAACGTCTGGACGTAAGGCCCGGTACTGTTTTCGCGCCACGTCAGAACGGCCCAAACCAGACCAAAACTCTGGACTATCAACCAGCCCCCTGTATTTGTCGAGGGGACGCTGGATTCTGTTCCGAATTTTTTTTTTCCTTTCTTTTTTTTTAACTGGTAATAACGATCCCAAACGAAGTCACCAGGTGTGAGTCTTTATGCCGTATTTGCTACCTGCAAATTGACTAGGCGTCCAGACTAGTGAGCGGCCGATATTTAGGGAGCAGGGTTGACCGAGGGCCAATGTGTAATGCTGATTAAAAACCGATGGTAATAAATGGAACAAATCGCAGAGCTTAAATTAACATGTTTAGGCTATGAATGCGTAAATAATGATTCGGTTCACTTTTATTTGTGTAGCGCTTTCTACGGCAGGCATTGTCGCAAAGCAGCTTTGCATTGATACGTTAACAATTGTCAACAAATTGGATTCTGCTGTCCCTAATGAGCGAGCCAAATGGCGACAGTGGCGAGGGAAAACTCCCTGAGATTAAGGGGAAGAAACCTTGAGAGGAACCAGACTCGGAAGGGAAACCATTTGGGTAATAAACATAATTAACATTATACATTAGA
>JAUZST010013458.1:0-11013 GCA_034779995.1 Parotocinclus haroldoi
GTTGTGTATTGCTGATTACTCCGTGTTGTGTATTGCTGATTACTCCGTGTTGTGTATTGCTGATTACTCCGTGTTGTGTATTGCTGATTACTCCGTGTTGTCTATTGCTGATTACTCCGTGTTGTGTATTGCTGATTACTCCGTGTTGTGTACTGCTCTGTTTTCAGTGCAGAACCACGGCCCCGCTGGGATAGCATGGAGGCTCCAGCTGAAACGGACCTGGTGGCCGCTGACCACAAGTCTGACCTGGTCACTCAGGATGGACACACAGATGGTGTGAAAAGCACAGCTGCTGTCTCACGTAAGCACACTGACTCTACCTACACCCTCCTCTTTCCTCCTGCAGCTTTATAATCATTCCGTGGTTTATTCCAAGTCGTACAGTTTATACAGTTATACTCTATAGTCTGATACTGCTACATAAACATTCCATATGATTTTGCTGAGTGTGTTTTCGTGCTGGTACCCTGGCCGGTTTAAGCCTGTCATGGACAGTTGATTCCCAGAAGTTTGTCGTAATTTTCGTATACTGCACGGTGGCTGGTTTATTAATAAGTATATATTAAACTTTTCAGTTTACAATAAATTCAGCTTACGATGGATTATTTTTTTAAAAAGAAAAATCTGGGAGTACCTGTACTTACCTGTTAGCCTGTTACGTAGCACAGTGAAACAGCCCCGTTTGGTGCCCTGAGTATGATTTGAAGTTAAGGACTTCTTGACTTGGGGCTTCACTTAGGATTTGCTTGTATTAAACTTAGGACTTGAGAGTTTACTGGATCAGTGTTTTAAACTTGAGACTTTGAAGCCTTGTTCCCACCAGTGGCATTATATTATAAATCCAGTGAAGAAACAGAAGCCTGTAGGGGTATTGTTTGCAACGACCAGTGGAGGAGACATCTTTTAATCATGCACTTTAGTATGTCTGGGATTATTTTTTTCATCAATACATCATCATTCATGTATTCTATTATATTCTTAGTTAATGGTACTGGATACAAATTACAAGATTCCAACATAGCCGTCATATATTGCCCTAAAAGTGATGTTTATAGGGACAGTCCATATAGCCTTTGAGAGTGTTGGGTTTCCTGATGCTATGAGACAATTTCTAGGGTTAAGCAGGTTGCCTGAATGCTAATTTGCTGTCCATCTGAATAAATAAAAGCCTCTCGATATTTCTTTCCAGATGGCGGAGCGCTGTTGGTGGTCTGTGCTGTGTCAGTGGCCTCCCTCAGCGGTCTGATGCTGGGCTATGCCATGGGTCTGATTTCCGGTGCTCTTCTCCAGCTCAGGGAGGTCTTATCACTGTCTTGCCCACAACAGGAGCAAGTGGTGGGTGCTTTCCTGCTTGGAGCGTTCCTCCTTCCGGTGGTGGGCGGTGCCATCGTGGATCGCCACGGTCGCCGGTTATCCATCATCCTGACGGCGGCACTCTGCGTCTGCGGCACGCTGCTGAGTGTCTCTGCACCGTCCTTCTGGGCGCTTGTAGTGGGCCGTGTGTTGGTGGGCATGGCCGTGGCCTTGTCGGGCACTGCGGCGTGCTTGTACATAGCAGAGGTGGCACCTGCCGCGTGGCGTGGTCGGTGCGTGTGCGTGTACGAGCTGATGGTGGTGCTCGGTGTGCTGCTGGGGTTTGGCTTGTGCTGGGCGTTTGCAGGAGTGACAAATGGCTGGCGGTTCACCCTGAGTGGGGTGTTGGTGCCCGCATGCTTGCAAATGGCCATCATGCCAGGGTTGCCCCAGAGTCCTCGGTTTCTAATCGCACAGAGCAGGGAGAAAGAGGCGCGGGAAACCCTCGCCCGCTTACGCGGCACCGTCCCAGATGGGGTCGCGAAGGAAATGAAAGGAATAACAGCGGCTCTGTGTGCCGAGCATGAGCAGGGCTTTCTGGACCTGTTTCGATCTCATGCCAACATGCGCAGGAGGCTGTTTATTGGCATAGCACTGGTGTTCCTCCAGCAAGTTACAGGACAGCCCAACCTTCTAGCCTACGCATCAACCGTTCTGCGTGGTGTAGGCTTCCATAGCAACGAGGCAGCTACTCTCGCCTCTGCCGGCCTTGGCGTTGTCAAACTGGCTGGCACCGTCCCTGCAATCTTATTGGTGGATCGAGTAGGACCCAA
This sequence comes from Parotocinclus haroldoi, assembly GCA_034779995.1. Lineage (NCBI taxonomy): Eukaryota > Metazoa > Chordata > Actinopteri > Siluriformes > Loricariidae > Parotocinclus > Parotocinclus haroldoi. The sequence goes on from JAUZST010013458.1 coordinate 2,127, forward strand.
AGCTTTCCTCTGTGTGGGCGCTGTAGTCATGGCCTTGTCAACTGCTGCTCTAGGTGCCGTGACCCTGCACAGCCAAACGCATGTCGCTAGCCTGTGCCAAAGCCATAGCCAAGTCAATCAGAGCCCAGTGTGGACAGAATCTGACACTGGTATTAGGACAGATCTACATCCGGCAACAATTAATCATACCTCTTCATTAAATCAGACCAACAGCCAGCGTATAAACCTACCTTATTTTAATAAGACTCAGGTACAGTGGAATTCCACACAGGACAATAGAGCAGCTGTTCTGAAGGATTCTGGGAAAGAGGAACCTGAAGAGGAATCTGTACCAGTAATGGAGGTCTTTCCATCTCTGAAGTGGATCTCTCTGGTCAGCTTGCTCGTCTACGTGGCAGCTTTCTCCTTCGGCCTGGGACCAAGTAAGTGCTATAACTTACTTTACTAACAAACCCAATTTAGGAGTTAGGCCAACTGCTTTTTTTGTCCCCCCCCCCAATAACTGTATATTCTCTCTGACATTTAATTAGCAAACTGGTTCCCGTTTACTCGTTGGGTTCCTGTTTCATCTTCCATGTTGTTCGTAATGCTGTCTAGCGATGCATTTTTGGCTTCTGTCAAACATAAGTATCAATCATTTCAGTCACTGATTCATTGGCATAATATTTCACCGAACTGTTAATCAGCGCCTACCTGTAAAATGTCCGTGCCATGCTTTAGTCAAAAAAATCACTAGGCTCCAGCAGCAAAGCACCCCCACCCTTTAGAACAAGCACATTTGAGTGCCTTCTGAGTGATGTTGGTGACACATCAAGAAAATTATATCTAATACAGTCGAATCCGGTTAATCGGACCACCGGTTAATGGGAGCAGCCGATTATTCAGACCAAATCCTAAAGTACCAAAACAAATCCTATTATATACGTGTAATTTTATTCGCTTAATTGGGCCAAAGAACGTGAGAAGCAAATAAGAAAAAGAAGCCACAAGTCGCCACTTAGAGCGGATGCAAAGAAGAACTTGTTTTTTACAGTATTATTACTTCGCATGCTGAGTATCTATACATTGTGTTGGAGATCGTTTTGAAAAACTTGGTTGCAAATTTACTTTTCAATGAACAAAATTCGTAAGCAACACTAGTTCTTGTTTGTACGTTCGCTATACGTGTAAATCACACAATAAAGGTTTAATAAACATATGTTATATAAATTATAGCACGTCCCGTCTTGTAACCTAGGGCATGTTTGTTTAATCGGACCAGCCGGTTTATTAGGACCAAAATAATCTTGTCCCGATGTGCCCCCATTAACCAGAATTGAATGTATATATATATATATATATATATATAGTTTATTAAAAAAAGAAGAAAAAAAATCTCTCTCAGAAGCCAGGATGGTAAGAGGATCACCAATTCCACCATTGTTGCGCAGATTTCTAGATGATTTGGCATCACAGAAAATCAAAGTGAAAAGAATTAAACCATCAGTCCTCACGTTACTGAGCGCTTCACACTGGAACAGGGTTCGAATAGAAAGAGAAAGCAACCATAAAGCATTTTCCATCCCTCAGAGCGGGGAGGTTTGGGGTAGAAAATGGGCCGCGCCGCACTAAAACAACACGAGCCCCGAGCCAAAACACACAGCCGAGCCTGAAACCTGCACAAGGGAGTGAAGATAATCACAGAACATCAGCAACATCTGCCTGAGAAATCAGGACGTCTTTTCTCAAATTTACATTCAGACTGGCTTTGGTTCTGGTTCTGGTTCTGGTTCTGGTTCAGCTCCTGCACTAACTGTATTTGTTATTTATGCGGCTAGCTGGTTAGCGACCTTACTGATACATAATAAAATAGATGTAATTCTTAATAACGAAATAAAACTGTGTTATTCTATTACCACGTCAGCTTCACAGTTGCTTATAATTCCTCAAGGGTCCTGTGGTTTCTTATAGTTCCCACAATTCCTCATGGTTGCTTTCTGTTCCTGAACCTTATGGTTCCACAGAGCTCCCTATGGTTCCTCAAAGTCCACTAAGGTTCCTGGTTCCTAAGCTTAATCAGACTTTCTTAGACGTCTTTGCAGCTTTTCATTTCACTCATTCTTTTTTTAAATTTCTCAAGGTTCTCATGGGCCCTCCCAGTTCCTCGTGATCCCTTTCGGTTCCTTTTTATATCTGAGTATATACACTAGTTCCTCATGGTTCCATTCAGTCCCTCTTGTAGTCCCCTACGGTTCACAGCTCCACACAGTTCCTTATGATTTCTAAAGGTTCCCAAGGTTCTTTACAAAGTACCTTAGGTTTCATTTCCCCTAACTTTCATTTTATGTTTTCTCCTATACTCACTCTCTATCTTCTCTCCTCTCTCTCTTTCTCTCTCTCTGTTTGTCTCTGTGTCTCTCTCTCTCTCTCTCTCTCTCTCTCTCTCTCTCTCTCTCTCTCTCTCTCTCTCTCTCTCTCTTCACACCAGGCTTTAGTAACGAGAGCAGGAGAAATGATGTGGTTCAGCAGGAGACGAGGCGACCTGGCGAGACTCAGGAATTCCCTCAACACATTCATCATCCTCTCTCTGTTTCCAAAACGCACTGGCGTCACTTCAGAAGGCCCCAAGCGCCCAAATCACCAAATCAGCTCCACGTTCCCTTCGTGCTCCTCGTCTGAGGAGCTACAACACCACTGAACAAATAGCCAGCCATTTTTTTTTCTTGCCGAGACACAACTAACATTTCAAACCATGACTCTTTCGCAGGAGGAATTTATTAGAGATTTATTTAGCCTCTGACTCAGTACGTGTGCGCGTACGTGTGTGTGTGTGTGTGTGTGTGTGTGTGTGTGTGTGTGTGTGTATACGTTTTCCTGCCAGTTGCACAAAGGCATTTTTCTTGACTCATTGCTACAGTGGGTTTTGTAGATAAATAAATACTCATCAGCGCTGATTCGTAACACGCCGCTTATTCAACGTGTTTACATTCAGTTTATAATTACAGGCTACAGACCAATCAGACGCTCCGTCCGGACATAAATATTACATGAATATCACCGTCCAGTGGAAAAGGGGAAACTGGGGGTGTGCTGATGCTGCACTAGGACCGTATACCTTGCTAAAGCTGAAATAATGCAGCGATGTTTTGTATCAGGACACATAATAATCACATCATGATCATCATTTATCGTTCATCATCAGAGTACCGGTAGTGTCAGAACAAACAATTGAAACATAAAACACCAAAAAGAGTTCCTTGGGATCAAATGAAACTTTATATGTGTGACTGTAATGATGGTACAGGGGCGTGATTGAGCATTAAATCCTCACAGGAAGTCGCTGAGTTGTTAGTGCCCCTCGTATCACTGCATTTGGTGACTGACTGTCATCACACTCCACAGGAAAGGCAGGATTAAAATAGTCACAATTGGCTATTCTCTCTACTGGGCCATCCGCAATCAAAACTTTTTAGTCATGTAGATGTAGATCATAGCAAAATTAACAAACAAGCAAAAAAACGACTTTTCTTTTCTCGTGAGGATGTCCAAAATGTCCCCACATGGTAAAAAAAAATGTCAGATTTTTTAAAAATTATTTTGGCCACATTTGGCAATCACAACACTATATGAACTTGAGCCCCCCTAAACCCCCCACCACACACACACACACACACACACACACACACACACACACACACACACACACACACGCTCACAAACACGACACCTGATTTGTGCAAAAGCGTTGCCACCGTTCCGTATGATTATGATCCGCTGGCCTGTTTTGATAGCCGTCTATTCAAACGCACTGAAACGTGTCGGGTTTAAGTTCGTTTCCCTTTCTATTATTTCGGAAATGGATAAATGGTGACCGGGGAGCACATATTTTTGCCTGAGACTCCTGCGTGTGTCGATCAAGAAAGCGACAGACAGCTGGAGAGAGCAGCAGATGATTAGGTAATTTCCTTTGGGCATTAAATCAATTACTAGACTGTTTGGATAATTTGAGCTGTGCTCTGTACTTCCCCCGATTGCACCCCCATTGTACCCCCGGCATACCGCTTCTCCAGCTGGCACTGCAGCCTGGCATGACCGAACGAAACGGAGGACGTGCAGGACGAAGGATTGGGGGAATCCCGTAACAATAACACACTTGATCCAGATTAAACTAAACCTGGTGCTTCTGCACTAACGCTGTACACTTATAGGTTAGGGTACCGGACAATGGACCAGAAGGTCCAGGGTTCAAATCCCACCTCTACCCACAGTTGGGTCCCTGAGCAAGGCTTTTAGCCCACAACTGCTTGGATTGTAAGACTGTATGAATTGTAAGTCGCACTGGATAAGGGCGTCTGCTAAATGACATCAATGTAAATAAATGTATTCATTCTGAACTTCCCAAGGAGTCAGACAGCCTTGTGCAAAAGTTTATGCACCTCTTGGTTCAATTACATGGAAGGAATTTCTATAACAAACTTAAAACTGAGACGAATGATCAGAAGGACCGATCTCTAGGAGGCGGTCCAGAACCTGGATGTAAAGAACACCCAGTGAGAGAGACGATCATCATACGTTTACATGCACTTAATAATCCAATGACTGCAGAGTAATCAGATTTGATCAGTGATCTAATCAAGGTTATGCGTTATTGAGAAATCAGAGCAGAGATTTATGCAGTGGTAATCAGATTTATATGAGATAATTTCAGGCAATAATCTTCGAAAAAGGGTGTGTTTAAAAAGTAAAGTTCAAAAAGTAGTTCCCTCGAGCGCACACGGCATTTCAGAAGTTCCGCTGCATTTCATTCCAGGGTTGCCAGGTCCTGTGAGAGAAATAAGCAAATAGGTCTGGGAGGTCTTCTATGACAAAAATCGGATGGCTGAGCTCTTTTTGCCGGATTTCTTAATCTGATTGCTAGATCGGCGTATAATATTTACACGACCGCTTGAAAAGATCGTAAAACCGCTGATTTATGGAATCTGATTCTGATCGGATTATCAAGCGCATGCGAACGCTCTCAGTGTTAAACTTGAATGGCAGAAAAATATGATAATTTTGAAGACCGCAGTCATTAAGGAAACAGATGTTGCTTGGTTTGTAAAAGCCGCTTAACCTGCCTAACCTAATTGGAAAATCGACATGTAAGCGAATCTGGCAAAAGTTTTGCTACCTCTAGAGACAATGTACAAGATCTGTCAGGGTTTGAGAATCAAATCTTCCCAGCAATAAAGCAAGCTGTATCATCGAAAGCAATTAGTGTAATGACTTGAGATGAAACCCTATGACTGAGAGCCTTTAATAAATAAAGGCGTCTATAAATTAAGTCATTTCTTTCATGCTTTTATTATCATTCGAGCTGGAGCCAGATCACAGAGCACACAAGTCCATCAGAAGCCTCGTTCAGGTAGCGTGAAAGCCTTCGTGATCACAGGCTCCTTTAATGCTTTTCTTCCCTCACGTCTGCCTGAGCGTGATTTCAGGAAGCCGGAGCGTCTTTTCATGGTCAAAAGTTAAAAGTTTCCTCCGGACGCAGACGGCCCCATCGCCAGCGCCCGCGTGCAGTCAGAGCGATCCGTCTGCGCCAGGTTTGTTGAGGTTTACGGTGATTACCCCGATGGTTTGTGTCATGTTGCAACAATCAGACGGAGGAAAAGCTTTCGAGTGTCAGGACAGAGCGTGGAATTCTGCATGATTTTAGCCAGAGCGCTGGAACTTCTGTGGCTGAGCTCACTCCGCTAACGACGTACAATCAACAAAAATACGGCTCCCGGACCAATCACACACGACCGGACAGATTTTATTGTTTACTCAGAGGGGCCTGGGGTCAGAGCTCACTTCCAAACTTATTTGTTCAATCACTGTCCCCAAAGATGTACCTCGCTCTTATTTACCATTCAGTACAGATCGCTCAGATCCGCGTCAGGGTTCAAACTCATCACCGAATCTGCTTAAAGCTGCATGTCAAGAGAGAAAAAAAGTGCGCGAGTTGTAGCTTTCATTTTCCTTTCACCCTTAAAACGTTGAAATCGGAAATGATAGTAGAAATCCTACACTCTGTGAGCTCAGAAGCTCAGTGCAGGTGCTAAAATGCTATTCTTTTATACTGGTATCATTTTATATTCAGTACTTAAGTCTAGGAAAATGTAGGGCTCCACTGGTGTACAGGGTTATAAGGTTCAAGGACGTCTAAGGGTCTCCAAATGCATGGAGTGTAAGGGATGAAGAATGTAGGGTCCAAGGTTTGACGGATCATAAGTGGCTAGGGATATAAAGAATGTAGGGATCAAGGGACTTCAGGATTTTGGTCGCCTATGAAATGTCCTGTTTTAGGGTTTGTTGGGACCTTTTATAATTGCCTAGGTCTAAGGTTCCAGAAAATGCTGTGGCCTGAGGGTCCAAAGTCAAGGCAGATTTATTTCTGTAGCCCTTTTTAATAATGGAACATTGTATTAAAGCATTATTATTAACACATTATATTATCTTAAAAAGCCAATGACAGTGGAAAGGAAAAACTCCCTAAAAGTTTTAAGGAAGAAGCCTTGACTCAAAAAGGGACCCATCCTCCTTGGGCAGCTTAGATGTTAATTGAAATAGGTATAGTTATAAATATTAAAAGTTCAATAAAATAAAGTAAAAGATGTGCTTATCTAAAAATATTTCGTCCGATACAGAGAGTTGCTTTAGGATATTGAGTCCTCAGCGGGAAGTCCTTAAAGGGCTGGGACATGAGCTCAGAGAGAAAAGAGAAAATGTAGTTACTCATTGATTAAACAAAAGTGTAGTAAGAGTGAGGTTTAGCAAATCTAGGAGGCTTGAGAATCCAGGGGTCTAAGATTTCAAGAGGATGTAGGGGTCTAGGGAAAGAAGGTTTTTGGGACCTGAAGAATTCCCAATTCAAGGGGTCTAGAGAATGCCAAGATCTCTGGTTCTAGGGAATGCGTGGATCCAAAGGTCTGGCAAATATATGTATGGGCGTTTAGAGGGATAAGAGATTCGGAATTGTATGACTCAAGGGAATATGGGGGTCTAAGATTTTGAGGGAATTCAGGACCTTGGAGGTCTGAAAAATTAACGGGGTTAGTGTTGACAAGGGTCTAGGATATGTATTGGAATCTAGGCAATGCTGGGTTTCGGAAGGGGTCTTGGAATTCTAAGGGTCCAGGGATATACAGGGTAAGAGTCATAATGTTCTAGGGAATGTTTAAAGGGAGTTTAAAGGGCTAGGTAACGTATGGATGTAAGAAAAAATATATTGATTCTAAAAAACAATGGGAGGCAAGGACGTATGGACGTAAGGAATGTCTATTATAAGTAAGCTCCAATTGAATTCTGTCCGTGAAATCTTAACCCTTCCCTCTCTGCCTGAGCTCAGTCCATCTGTAACACAATTAAACCTCATAATTGGAGCAGAAATGCCATTACGGTCCCGAAAATCACCGCCGATTCATCACATCTGGAGCTCCTAAAGGGATTTTTGGCTGCAAAACGACACCCATGCACAGCAGAGAAATTAGAAAATGTACAGAAACGTGTAGGTTTTCCTCTTTGATGCCTAAAATCAGCAGATGCAATACGAGATTACCCATTTTCTGTGTTTAGTGCACTCCAGCAACGACCAATATTAGATTAAGGCAAACGCTGCTGCAGGGCATGTGTGAACCGTCTCAACTGCAATGTGTATGTCTGTGTGTGTGTGTGTGTGTGTGTGTGTGTGTGTGTGTGCGCCATGGTGAAATGACAGTGGAAAAGAGGGGAATTTTGCAGAGTAGTACAGCAACAAGGCCACAGAGAAAAGCAGAGCGAGGGGTTTTTTTCAGCGTAATCAGAAACAGCTTTCAACCATCAAACCCGAGTTCAGCTCGACCTCCATCAATCTGCTCTGCCTCTCTCTCTCTCTCTCTCTCTCTCTCTCTCTCTCTCTGAGTGCAGCTGATTGCTCCAGATGGAAATTATGAACATAAACATATAAATACTGCAGCACTCATAAAAAAAAAACATCTCTCCGGACCAGAGGCCTGATCCCGCAAGATCTCGCCCCGCGCCCGCCCGTCCGCCCACCCAGTCTATACCAGCTTTATTCAGCCAGCATCCACACAGTCCCGCAGACTACCAGGAATGAGCTAAGGAATGTAAGGGTTCTTTGCATGAAACGTGTAAGGTTTTGGGAACCTAAAATTCGAGAGATTCAAGGGTCTCTGGGATATGACGTCTACGAAACGTACACCCCGGGCAAACAGGGTGGAACGAGCACAGGCGTCCTCAGGAGTGCAAATCATCTAGAGCTGTAAGGAATACGGGTATGGACGGTAAGGATTTTAGGGGTCTAAGGAATGAAGAACGGTCATAAATGAGTATTTGGTCCTGGAGGGATCTTAAAATCTAAGAAATGGAGTTCTAAAGATCTGAGGGGACTTTAGGATCTTTACTGGTTTTGCAAGGATGTGGGGTTTAGGCGTGTAAAAAAAAAATAAAACAAGGAATGCAAACGGTATGCCTTTTTTTCCACAGGTGATCTCTGGACGTGTGACTCTGCACAACATCTGTATGGATAAGGATGTTCTTTAGCAGAGGAGGAATGAGGGAGAAGAGGAATAACACAGACAGGAGGAGGATGGGGAAGAGCCAGAGCGAGACGTCTTTGCTTTGGAGCAGTCACTTAACGCAATCTCGATCTGGGATTGGTCTTGACTTGGACTCAGCTCTAGCGGTCATGACTACAACAAAAAAAATCAGTGTACATACTGAATATATACTACTGTATGGTATCACAACAATAATAATCTAGGACAAAATACAAATACAAAGGTAATATTGAGTCATACAGTGCACCCCCCCCCCCAACACACACACACACACACACACACACACACACACACACACACACACACACACACACACACACACACAC
>JAUZST010013459.1:0-11013 GCA_034779995.1 Parotocinclus haroldoi
TTCAGCAGTCTTGGTTAAACATATAATATAGTCAAAATGAAAATATATTGGATTAATCTTTAAAACCAGGTTTTCATATTTTAATTGCTATAAGCATATGCTATGTAAACGGCAACAGTATTTTAAAAAGTTTTTTGTTCTTTCTAGTAGCACAAGTATGGTGTAATCCTATTATGTCAGCATGCTTGGTCAGGCAGACTGACCTATATACCCAACATGTCCATGTGTGTGGATGCGTGCCTGTGCCTGATTGGAAGAGGAAGGTTGCCAGTGGATTGTATTTTTTTTTGTTTGATAATTGTATAAGTCTTTAACTATAGTTAATGCTAACAAATTAACATTAAATTAACATTTATTTCAGATATAAATAAACTGTCACTACTTGCAGTCTTTGAAAAAAGAAATGAAAAATGTTATTGTACGGTAGTTATGAATAGCATTTATTCCAGATTACCAGCACCTTCTTGTTTCTTGGCAAAAAAAATGTTTAAAGTTTATTCCTAGTCCTAGTTAAGAGGTTGTATTTCACATTGACTTTTGACTTGAGTGTATATGCACTGCTTAAAAAATTAGGGGATATTTCATTTCATATTTTTCGTATTCATGTGAGCAGTATGTACACACTCAATTCAATGTGAATTTAGCATAATCAGTTAACATAACATGTTCCTGCATTTCAACCTTTCAACTGGGTAAATATGAGTAGTCTTACGATAACCTTGTGTGTAGGTATACCCTTGTCTAAGTTGCTGAAGTGGCCTGTGATGCCACATTAAATAAGCTATTTAAGTATTAAAACACAATAACGATTACCAAAATGATTATAAGGAAGTATCTGAAATCGTTTACAACGGTGTTCCCTATTAGACTAATAATGCTATACACGTAGACCCTGATTTACAATGGGGATACGTTTTGACAAATCCATCATGAGTTGACTTCATCATAAACCAAGGACAATAACTAATTGTTGTACTGCTGTCAATTGCATGCTTATACTGTAAGTTTATTTAGTGATGCTTGGCATAGGGATATGTGAGTAAGTGTCTGACCCTTTGGTGAAAAAGGGGCCACTGCCACAGATCCTTGAACAGTACAAACACTGTACTTTTAGCAATAGACAATGTCTGTCCTGGCTGGAGAGAGAAACCAACTGTTTTTGTGTGCTGCTTGTGTGATGTCATATAACTTCAGATTTTTTGTTTATCCATAGAAGCACTGCTTTCTCAGAGGGTTGATTGAGCAAATTTTGGGAACATCATCAGGAAAAAGTAAGTATGAGTGAATGTGTATGTGTTTGTGTGTATGTTTTTAAAGGTTTTTAAAAACTAAATCAAACGGGAATTCAGCCAGCTTAAGACTATATGAATAATGCGTAAGCCGGGAAATGCAAAATATTAAAGACAAAAATACAACCCCAAATTGTAAAAAGTTGGGACAGTATAGAAAAAGCGTATAAAATGTACTTTGACTTTTGCATCATTGCAAACAGTATGATGTTTCATGTTTTGTCTGGTCAACTTCATTTCATTTCATTTCAGGCCTGCGACAAATTCCAAAAAATTTGGCATGGGGACAATTTAGACCTAGTAATGTGATTTTGAACAGGTGATATCAACACGTAATAATGGTTCGATACAAAATCAGCATCCAAAGTCTTTGATGAGCGAAGATGACCAGTTTGTTAACAAATGTGTAAGAAAATAATCAAATGTGTAAAAACAATACACCTTAACAGACAGATTGGAAGGGATTTGCATATTTCTCTTTCTATAGTGCATACTATCATTAGACGATTCAAGGAATTGGGAGGATTTTCCCCAAGAGCTCAAGCTTAAGCTGAACACTCGTGATCTTTGATCCCTCAGAGGGAACTGCAACAAAACTTAAAATTCAGTTATATCTGATAGAACTACAGGGACAAGGGATTACTTTGGGAAACATTTATCAATTACTACAAAACAGAGTTACATTCACAAATACCACTTAAAACCTTACTGTGCAAAAAAGAAGCCTCATGTACAGAGGTGGCATTGACGTGTTTTCAGAAATAATGCGAACAAATACACCTGAAACACTAAATTGCTTTGTATCATCTGTGCCAAAATGTCTCTTAAGATAGGAGAAAGAAAGAAATGCAGGAATGGATGTTTATTAACAAAGGAAATGAGGTATAAAAATGAAATATATCTGGTTCATAATATCTGCAATAAAATAAAAGTCAGAGTAAATGTAAGAAACACTGTGGGTTTTTTATATTACTTTTCCATACCGCCCTAGCCTTTTCTGATTTGGGGTTGTACGTGTGCAGTGCTAAGAAGATATTTTGTATATTTCACTTCATGAACTATTATAAATGTAACGATAAACTGCTTTGTTGCAGAAACAGTCCTCAACCAAAACAGCTTGGTAACAACACTAGCAGCGCTAGTGCACCAGCTTTTATTTTTATTAGAAGTGAAAAGTTTAGTAACCTTTGCAAACTGTATGCTTTTTTCAGCTAGATATCTTGGAACTAGATGTGATGTGATGGATCCTCTTAGTCACTGGCATTGATAGACACAGTGGCACTGATATTGGTTTTACTACTGGAACTGCATTTCCTGAACATTTCCTGATTCCTAATATTTTGTATCATGTTTCATTTCACTGTTTACATACAGTATTTACTGCATTGTTATAGTTGGTAAGACTTAATAAGTTGTGTATATGGCTCTCATATAAACAGTACTAGTTTGTTTAAGCAGTTTAATAATGTTGCACCTTTGCTTCGTGTTATTTCATGGAGAATTTGAATGGAGATTAGCTGCCATGTATCTGGAATGGCTGAAGCGTATTTTGAGGAATATAGATATATAGAAAAGCTGTAATTGCACATGTAGACTGATATAATAAATTTATATAAATAACATGCCTATTATTGTGCTTTAGTTCTTCTTCTTTTGTGTTTAATGGCAATTGGCATGCCGTATTGGTGGCATTATCAAAAGCGACTGGTCTGAATTACATGCGTAGTGGTTGGAAGATCGCACCAGTGTTGTTTAGGGTGCCTATTGTTTGAATGAAGAGGCTTTCAAATTTTAAGGTTCCACTATATAAACCCAGTTTGAATGTAAACTTCAGCAAAGATTCAATTATGTATCGTTTGAAAAGCAATTTCAAACATTTTAAACATAAAAATACATAATTACAAATAATACTTTATTCTTTCTTTATTTATTCTTGGGACAACACTGGATATATAATACTTTGAAACTATGTAAAGTAGTCAGTCTACAGCTTGTACAACTGTGTAAATTAGCCGTGCCCTCAAAATAACTCAACACATAGTTATTAATGTCTAAACTGCTGGCAACAAAAGTGGGTACACCCCAAGTGAAAATGGCTAAATTGTGCTCAATTATCCATTTTCCCTTGTGTGACACGTTAGTGTTATAAGGTCTCAGGTGTGAATGGGGAGCATGTGTGTTACATGTGATGTTATCACTGTTTTACTCTCTCATACTGGTCACTGGAAGTTCAACATGACACCTCGTAGCAAATAACTCTCTGAGGATCTGAAAAAAAGAATTGTTGCTCTACTTAACGGTGGTCTAGGCTACCAGAAGATTGCCAACACCCTGAAAGTGTGCTGCAGCATGGTGGCCAAGGTTCCACTCAGAACAGGCCTTGCTATGGTCGACGAAAAAAGTTAAGTGCATGTGTTCAGCAACATACAGATGTTGGCTTTTGAATATAGACATAGTTCTGCCAGCATTGCTGCAGGGGTTAAAGGGGTGGGGGGTCAGCTTGTCAGTTCTCAGACCATACGCCGTACACTGTATCAAACTGATCTGCATGGCTGTTGTTCCAGAAGGAAGCCTATTCTAAAGATGATGCACAAGAAAGCCCGTAAACAGTTTGCTGAAGACAAGCAAACTAAGGACATGGAATACTTGAACCATGTCCTGCGGTCTGATGAGGCCAAGCTAAACTGATATATTTCAGTTGTTGTCAAGCCCGTGTGGTGGCTACCAGGTATCAATAGTACAAAGACAAGTGTGTCTTGCCTACAGTCAAGCATGGTGGTGGGAATGCCATGATTTGGGGCTGCATGAGTGCAGTCAGTTGTGGGAAGCTACAGTTTGGAAACTGGGCCGCAGGGCAGACCCCAAACACATCACCAAGACAACTACTGCCTTGCTAGAGTAACTGAGGGTAAAAACCAATAATGTATCCACACCTAAACCCTATTGAGCATCTAATTAGCATCTGTGGAAGCTCTAGCTCTGTGGAACTTCATGCCCAATAGAGTTAACACAATGTTGGAAAATAATGGTGGCCACACCAAATATTGACACTTTGGGCACAATTTGGTCAGTTATTGGTTATACAATCTGTAAATTGACTACTTTACATTGTACTGAAAAGGTATAATAAAATAGCAACAAAAATGTGAGGGGTATACTCACTTTTGTGAAGTACTGTAGATACACAATTGGTTAAATTTCACATATAAAATAAAGAAGAAATCTAGCCTTTCATTAAAATTCCAGTATAGCATCAGGGAGCTTCGCAATTACACAAAAGAACAGGTTATCTTCTGACCGCCCAAAAAGTTTATTGAGCTCAATGAAGTTTCTAAATATAGACTTGGATTTCTGATAACCCATAAATCCTAACATCTTCTGTAACCCTTCATCTGCAATAATTGTTATGTTCCTCACTATGTGTGAGGGCAAAATAAACATGTATCCTCTTCTCAAGAGTCATAATTCTTTCCCTAGCAGTAGATATAGGCACTATACACATTCGACTCATTTAATGTGTGTTCTCGTGTGTCTTATTTATGCTGGCTTCTGTGCCACCTCATATATAAGCTCTTATGAAACAGGGAGATACACATTCAGGTGAACTTGAAAAAAGAGACATGGACATGGAAACATTTTGGGTATGTTTTGTTTGTAATAATGTATATGTGTTCCGTTGTTTCATTATGAAACGCAAGCGTTTGTAGTTTTAGTGTGGCATCCAGCATCATAATAGTTAGTGTAAACAGAGAGGACAGTTAATAATTTTGTTTAGAAATCTTTCAAACTTATAAATATAATGTATCATATAACTATCTTGAAAACTATCTTGAAACTTGATGATGATCACGATGATGATATCTGGTAAACAGGTTAGAGATACGTATTAAAGTGTCACTCTAAAATGGCAGTTTGCATACTGTGTTTTTGTGGTGGGATTATAATCCCCCTCCCAGATTGTCTACAGGCCATGTTATAAAGGGGAGCAAGAGCAGGGGGATGGGTGACCGGATTAGGAGGGAAGCTCATATCCTCTTACAGCACAGATGTGCAGAGATGATCAACTAAGAGCTGATCTGAGTCCAGTTTATAGATCATTTCATGGCTGTGATAGAAACACTGACTCAAAATAACTTTCCTATATGGAGTGACTAGGCTTGTGTGAAAATTTGTTTGAAAATATTCTGCTCACCTCACCTTGTGTTTCAAGCATTAGAACAACAATCTATAGATGTTAGCAACTACACATACATGTTTCTGGAATTTGTCTGCTTTTCTTTCAACTGAATGCCAGCACTTTGGATGCTGTTCTACCTGCCATTGATTCAGGACCAATGAATAAAATTCCTGTACACTAGCACCAGATCAGATTTGGCACAGCTGGTATTCAGTGGCAAATCTAACAACTCTGGTCATTGCTGGTTTACTCATGCTGTCTTTCAGCTATTAAAAGTAACATTGTGCTGTTTTATTAATATAGCTTGAGAATTGCTTTATACAGTACATGAACAATGCTATTTTTCAAGGTCTGTGATGGTTTAAGCAAACATAACGTAAAAATAAACTAAAAATCAAAATATACTGCTCACAAGTTTTAGGGGATACTTTAAAATGGAATATCTTAGAATGAAATGGACCCTAATGTTTTACTACTATGTTTATATCTCTGTTTATGCATGGTTTGTTACACATTGTTGTAGTGAAGTGAAGCCTGACAAATGTATGAAAAAGTGAGATGTCAATAGAGGTAATGCTTGTTGTTTAGAGTTATATAAGAATTAACCTTCATAAAGTTATATGGGTTTGGACTGTAGATAAAAGAAATAAAGAGATAAGATTGGTGATAGTATGAAGGAGCATGGTCAAAACTTGGATTAAAATTTGTGTTTGTAAGTGTAGTGTGCCAAATTAGTGTAACAAATTGTTAAGGCCATGCAATAGCATTCACTCATAACTGTGGAAGCTCAGGTTTTGGTAGTGGATGGTAATTATTTTGCTTTAACGATCATTTCCTCTTTTAAATGTTTAATTATTACTCAATGCCCCAATTTCCCCCTTGCTGATTTGTTTTTCTTTTTTTTTACTTTTTGTCTTGTAGTTCCAGCATAAGCATGTATTATCTTTGTTTAGTGACAATTTAGACGTTGTGTTTACCAGCTGAGGCTTAAATCTAAATAAAAGTCTACATACGGTTGTAGCAGTCTACAAAAAATTCTCAAATACAGCAGGTTTTTAACCAGGAATGTGGGGGAAAATGTCATTTGTTCTCAAAATAGATTTGTTCTTTTTTAGATTTGAGCTGTTAGATTTAGATTTAAAGTATTGTTGTCAGATACCATGCTGAGCCACCCAGCATGCTATTTATGTAGATTAAAAAATTTAAACAAACAAATCACACCAAAAAGAGAGTGTCTGAAAAACAAGCAATTGCCATAACATATGAGAGCATGCGGTGTAAGGATCCCAGTTTTAATTGGACTTTCAAGGAATGTGCATCATGAGAGACATAATAATTCCAGGCAAATCCATAATCACAGATAACAACATAGAAAAGAAAAAATAATGCCTAAACAGCACCAACACAATGAAACCAGTGAATGCAAAGAACACACATAAACAACACAAGACCTCACAAGAGGCTAAGTGAAACTGCATCTATATACAGTACCTTGTATAAAGGTTAACTTCCTTTAATTTTCCACAGTCTTAAAAACTTTCAGGTTGTGTTTATAAAATGTATTCCAAACCACCATTAAATCCATTATTAAGTAATAGATAATATACAGTATTTCCATCAGAAGTTAGTGACTGATTAGGACAGATCTGTGCCTGAGGAATTCCCAGACACGCCACAAAGTTGGGCTCTACTCAAGAGTGACAACAAGAAAGACCTACTTGAAAAAATGTAATCACGCACTTCAAATTACTGTAGTACAATACAATTATGTTAAAAGTAAACCAATGAATAAACTGTAAAATAAAAAGATATAAAGCCTGGTTTGTGGAAGTGGGGAGGGGTTTCTCAAAACACAAACATGCTATGTGAAAGGTGATCAGCTGTAATTAGTGGGTTTCTTAAACAGTTTGTGTTGGCCCATGAGTAGCACTGCTAGAAATACTATTTTGATATGCAGCATAATTTAGCATTTGGCATGTTTTATAAATGAACATTTCAAAATCTGAGAATATGAATTGCGTAATATGATAATAGGATTACTCGATATCCCATAGAGCTCACCTATAAAACTGGGTTGCTTCCTCTGAACTGCATGCATATATTGCTATGAACTGGGCTGAACATAACATGTATTTTCATTGCCACATTTAATTTATTTAACTCAAAACAAGTAAACAAATTAGTGGCATAAAATGTGTGATTTGACCAATATCATAATTAACAGTGATGGCATTTATACTGTTAAAAAACAGTATTATTAACGTTTCCTCTGTTATGTTCTGGTTAATACTCTCTAGGATATGTAAGATGTGCATAAAATATAAATAGAGTATGGGTAAACATCTTATCGTTTGAGAACATTTATTTGCTATTTTTTTCCCTTTACCATACTGATGTTCCTACACAGATGCATGCTTCATATACTGTATAATTAAGTGAATGGTATTTCCTTTGTTTGTGCTTAGTGACATATTTGGATGTCAATATGGATAAATATAAAGTTTTGCTAAAATTGCAG
This sequence comes from Parotocinclus haroldoi, assembly GCA_034779995.1. Taxonomy (NCBI): domain Eukaryota; kingdom Metazoa; phylum Chordata; class Actinopteri; order Siluriformes; family Loricariidae; genus Parotocinclus; species Parotocinclus haroldoi. The sequence continues at coordinate 7,985 of JAUZST010013459.1, forward strand.
TAAAAGAGAAGCTTAAAATGTTATATAGAATTATGTGGTTATTGCCAGTGTTCTTAGGCCATGAAAACTGATTCCCATTCAGTGTCAGTACTTCATCGGGCAATAACCTTCTATGACCTAACTGAAGGGCTTCTGTAAAGTACACTCACAGAATAAAACAACCCATGCTATACAAGCATGGTTACCTGGCTTGACATTCAGACTCTCATTCAGAATCTCAGTATTCATGGAAGAGTCACGATTTTTATTTCTCTCTCGTAACCTTATCAGGGATCTGTATTTCATCATTGCAAACATACTGCATGCAACTAGTCTGCTAATGAGATTGTGATCAATAGAGGAAACACACTTTACATCTAGAATCAAAGTCTCTCATAGTTTCATCTTTTATTTTTCTTTTTTCACTCATTGCCGTGAAGATGCTATACAATTGTATATATTACAAATATATTAAGAGAGTCACTTGGGAATTAAGCAGCTGGTAAAATAAACAGTTTAAACACTTATGTTTATGTTCAGTGAATTACAAACTCAAATCAAAGAAAAGGGGGAAATGCATATAAAACCATACATTTTGTTTCTAACGTTTACTTTGATTCTTATTTTCGTTGCAGACATAACTGAGATATTACATGATTTGTCTGAATAATTTAATTTCATTAGTTAAAAAACATCCATAACTACATTTCAGGCCTTCAACACGTTCCAAAAAGGTGGGTCTGGGGCAATTAAGTGCCAGTAACAAATGTAAGAAACTAAATAATGATGTTATTTCAAACATTATCTGACTAATTTCACTTAAAACTTTACTGTGCAAAAAAGAAGAATAATGTTAATCATGTCCATGCGGCATGGCTGCAGAGGAAGAGGGTACTGGACTGGCCTACCTCCAGTCCTGACCTGTCCCCAACAGAGAATGTGCAGAGAATTTTGTTACGAAAAATGCGACGACAACTCAAGACTGCAGGAAGAACGGGACACTGATATCCTCATCCACATTGATATCCTCTGTGCAAAAAAAACCCTCAAGTATGGTGAAAACTAATGACAACATTACTAAGTGGTAAATGCTTTACCTTGCCAACGTTTTAAAAATGTGTGCAAGGCCTGAAATGCAGGAATATATGTTTATTAACAAATGAAACAAAGTACTTTGTAATGAGGAAATGTCACCACCGTTTTTGCCCATTTCCTATGATGTTATGTACTGTGTTTTATCACTTACTATCCGAACTATCTACTTGCTAAAAGATGTAACAAAAGTACTTTTCATTGTGAATGACTACACTACACTTGTTACTTTTGTGTTATTTTGTTTTACTACTAAATATTGGTTATCCAAACTGTTTTCAAATTTCTCTACTTTTGTATTACTGGATTTAGACTGGTGGTAAATTGGGATTTTTTTTTTACTTCAGATACCGCATTTTCAATATCCCAAGGAGTTTTTACACAGAAAAACCTTGTTGCTGCTTATGCAGCTCGAGAAAGACTATTTTAAGTGTTATCTACTTTAGCAGCTGGTGGTCTCACTCTGTGAGCTTGTGTGGCCAACTGCTTTAAGACTAAGCTGTTGTGTTCATTTCACAATCAGCACTTATACAGTGGCATGCTATGACATTAAAGTCATTTCGGAATGAACCATTCTACTCCTAATGTATGTCAGGGAAGATTGCGTGGCTTTGTACGTGATATTTTGTTCTCAGAGTTTGTATGTTTATTTGTGTGATCAAAGTCCTTTGTGCTTTGAAGTAGACAGAATTCATGAACGTCGAGATTTATTTGAACATTACACTGCTTGCAGATCGTGTGCCCTTCAAGTACATGGACATGTTTGACAGCATTCATTTGTGTGGTCTATGGAAGCTGAAATGTCTGCTTATGTGCATGTGTGTGCTTGTAAGCAGTAATTTCACATAAAAGCTCCTTCATACAAAACAGAGGTACCAGACTTCCCAAGCTTCTTATTTAACTGCCTGATACATCTACAATTATGTTAAATCATACAGAATTTGTAAGTGATCCAGACCATTGATTATGTGATTTTGTGCAATGGTGGGGTTAGGAGAACTATGCTTGGCCACCATTACTAAAACTGTATTTCTGAGGAATTTTGAAAGTTATAGCCAGATTCTTCTCTGTCCTAAGAGTAGCCTGAAGCACTCTGGCTGTATTTCTGTCAGACATGCTTAAATTGTGAAATAAGCAGATATAACCCATAATACTTCTGAGAGACTGCTTTAGGGCTCTAATTTGATGTCTCACATATCATCTTCTTAAGGCTGCATTGGGCAACATTTATTGTTGTTACTATTAATAATGCAGAACAATCTTGGGAACATAATGTAACAATGTAAGACTTTATGATCACACAAAGTATACTACAGTGAAAGAGGCATGCAGGTATTTTGTAGAACTTGTATGTCTATAACTTAGGAGATTTGTGTGCTAATAAGTCCTTGGTGTATTTAGCATAAAATATTTTTTGTTAGCTAACTAAAATTAATCATAACAAGGGAATTAGAGGGAAGACTGTGCAATGTGCTTGGCTTATTTGTCAACAAGTTTTTCGTAATAATGGACACATTTTTTTCCAGAATCAGTATCTAACTTTTGTTGTTTAATGTAAAAAAGCGACATTATAATCAAGTTGAAACTAAATGTTTTTGGTGCATGACTAGTAAGCAATGCTAAGTTAACATAATGCGAAAGTTCTACAGTACTACAGTACAACTACAGTAATTAGATACTTAATTACTGAAAAGAATTATCAAGGCAATACATTAGAAAACTGTACCTGTGATTTACTTTGTTGTTTGAAGATATAATTTCCATAAACAGACTGCCTAACTGGACTATCCCATATGGGGTAGCTGGGTAAAATTGGGCTGGGTAAAAATTGACCAGAATTTGTGCAGTTCTGGCAATTGTGAAATTCTACCTCATATACCTTAAACACGCATGGGCTTCCAACACATATTGCTTGCTAATTTTATATATATATATATATATATATATATATAAATTAG
>JAUZST010013460.1:0-11013 GCA_034779995.1 Parotocinclus haroldoi
ATCCATTATTATTTAATTATTGTAAGCACTGTTATTCAGTGCTCTATTTCCGATTAAAGACATGGAAAATAATTTTTAAAATATCTGATTGATCAATGAATCGAAAAAAATATTCGACCAATTAATCGATTATTAAAATAATCATTAGTTGCAGCCCTAACGCACACAGTCGCACAGTTAATGCTTGGCCTCAGAGCACAGTTACCACAGCGCAGTACTTGAACGTATGTTGCAGTCTCGCTGTGAGAGCAAAGCAAACACGCAAATTGGAAATGCAATTGAGGACTTCTGTGCTTTTGATACATAAACAGTCTGCCACTACAGGGGATCAACAAGCAGAGAGAAAGACGCAGAGATAGAGAGAGAAAGAGAGAGAGAGTGAGATGGAAAAAGAGAGAGATTTAGAGAGAGAAACAGAGAGAGAGAGTTGGCCAAGCTTTGGGCAATACGAATGTAACATTTGTCATGCCAATAAAGCTTTTAAAATTGAAATTGAATTGACAGAGAGAGAGACAGAGAGGGAGGGAGATGGAGACAGAGAGAGAAAGAAGGAAAAAGACAAACAGACAGAGAGAGACAGAAGGACAGAGAGACAGAGAGCGATATTAAAGAAATAAAGTAAAAAAACAGAGAATGAAAATGAGAATGCCCAAAAAGCATTAAGCTAAACTAAAAGGGAACATGAGACTGAATTTGATGTAAAAGGTCTAGCATAAACAAACCAAGGGAATATCTTAAACATGGTTTATGCTTAAAAAGAGTACAAGAAACTCACCAAAAACTAGAACACATAAAAACTGACTTTAGCATACTAATGAAATTGAAGACCAAAACATTAGGAATGAATAGAGAACAAATAGGGTTTAATATGAAGAGTTATTAAAGAGTATAAACAGTTTAACGAAGGAAGGGGTTTTATTGTCTACTACTCACATCAATGGCTATATAATTAGCATATTATGCTGTATTTACTGCTTTTACAGTTGTAGCCGAAATTGACACCCCTGAATTTTTTTTTACAGAAAATAAAGTATTATCAGAGAAATGTATTGCAATTACACGTTTTGCTATAGAAGTTTATTTCCCTTGTGTGTATTGGAACAACACATAATAGAAAAAAAACACCAAATGTGATTAAAATGTGATGCTCGTTTAAACTCAACTCAGGCAAGTAACAGGTGTGGGCAATATACAAATCACACTGGAAACCAGATAAAAAGAAAAGAACCGGACTTGATATTAGCATTGTGTGCCTGTGTGTGCCACAGAGAGCAGAAAGAGGAAAAGAGAACTGTCTGAGGACTTGAGAACCAAAATTGTGGACAAATATTAACAATCCCAAGGGTATGGGTCCATCTCCAGAGATCTTGATGTTCCTTTGTCCACAGTGCGCAACATAATGAAGAATTTTACAGCCCACGGCACTGTAGCTACTCTCCTTGGATGTGGATGGAAGAAATTGATGAAAGGTTGCAATGCGTGATAGTCTGGATGGCGGATATGCAGCCTCAATCAAGATCCAAAGAAATTCAAGATGTCCTGCAGGCTCAAGGCGTATCAGTGTCAGTGCGAATTATCCGTCGACATTTGAATAAAATGCTATGGCAGGAGACCCAGGAGGACACAGAGACACAAAAAAGCTAAACTGCAGTTTGCTAAAATGTATGCGACTAAGCGAAAATCCTTCTGGAAAAACGTCTTGTGGACAGACGACACCAAAATAGAGCTTTTTAGTCCATTTGAAGATTACCAAAGTGTGTCACAATGTAGTGCCCATTGTCAGAAAACTAATTTTGTGTCCTAGGTCATGGGTCTTCCAACACAACAATGACCCCAAACATACTTAAAAGCACCCAGAAATGGGTGGAAACAAAACACCGGAGAGTTCTGAAGTGGCCAGCAATGAGTATGGATCTAAATCACATTGAACACCTGTGGAGAGTTATTAAAATTGCTGTGGGGAGAATGCACCCTTCAAAGATGAGACCTGGAGCAGTTAGCAAAATAAGAGTGGTCCAAAATTCCAGTTGAGAGGTGCAAGAATCTTGCTGATGGTTATAGGAAGCAATTAATTTCAGTTATTGTTTCAAAACGGTGTGCAACCAAATAATAAGTTGAGAATGCCAACAATTCTGTCCGGCCTATTTTTGGAGTTTTGTATGAAACTATATCAGGTTTGGATTTTTTCCATTTTTTTTTTTGTGTCATACACAAAGGAAATAAACATATTATAACAAAACATGCTTAACAGCAATACATTTATTTGATACTTTTCTAGAAAAAAAAAAAAAATTAGGGGTGCCAACAATTGCAGCCACAACTCTATATCAAGTCCTACGTGCATCCAAAAGTTTCAAATTCTTCCTGGGGTTTTACAGAAAAGATCCTTTAAGCACTTGGCTGAAAAGATACATAGTTTAAAGCACTACTGTATTATGTATATTATTGTTATGTTTTAATTAATTTTAAACAAGACTTTATTTATGACATTATTTACTAAAGACCCATTCTTAAAAATTATAACAGTAAACCCGGTTTGTTCGACCAAATATTATTTGTTTTGGCAACAGTTATTTTTTTACATTTGAAAACAGGGGCTAACTGTTTATCGAAGATTATATATGTGGCCAGTGTTGTACGCCGCTACTTCCTACAAGTCACAGCAGCATCTGTGACTATAAAAAGTCAGCTAGTTTATTAGCAGATAATTAAAAATGTTATGTGGATACCTATACTGAACGGAGATCACCACTAATAATGCCTCCATTTTGCATCAAATGTTTTCCATTACAAATCATAAAACCAGCATAAGAACGAGTAAAAGATGAATATTCATAAAATACATAGGGCCTACATGTCACAGTTGCTTAGTATTAAGTCCCCCTGACCTAAACAGCATTGAGCCTTTATGGCACACCAGAAAACAGAAAGTTGAGCATGCAGTAACACAACTCTTTGGGATATTGTGAATTCATTCTGGGAAACCTGTGGAGTCCATGCCAGGTCGAGTGCATGCCGAAATGCATGCTTTTGTTTTGATAAATAATCATCTTTTTTTACTCTCATGATACAGTGAATTAAATCTAAAGGGGGGGATGTGTAAAAAAAGAAAGAAAAAAGAAGCATCTTCACTAGTGGCTTCAGATAGGCAAACAACAAGTACATATAGTTATGGCTATCAACATTAGGACATGCGCAGCCACTACTTAGTAAATCACTTGAAATAAATTTCAATTGAAATAAATTAAGAGAGTATTTTGTTTACCTGTGACATATCTGAGCTAGTTTATTGGTGGGTGAGCTATTGACTATCTAACTTGAACTGCTTCCCACATACATCACAATAAGAGGTGTCAGAATTTGATAAATTTGGCTATTAAACTTATTTATTAACACAGAAAAACTGATGATACAATTTAAGGCTCATAAAATTTGTCTCCTTGTGACGAATACAAGGAAATGTAGGTAGTGCTGGTAGCAGCGATATGAAGTCAAATCAATATCCCAATTTGACCTTGATTACAATATAAAAAAAAAAAACTTTTTTGGCCCTCAGAGTTCACTGACAAGGTGTGTACTGTAAATATAGAGGGTTTTTTTTCCCCCCTGAGGAAAGAGTGCATATTGTCATGATTTTAAAATCACAGGAAAACATCCATTCCTGCATTTCAGGTACATCAAACTCTTGGAGCAATATATGCTGCCCTAAAGGCATAATATTTTCCACGGATGACCTTTCATGTTTCAACATGACAATTCAAAACCACATGCTGCACATACATATTAAAAGGCACAGCTTTGAAAGAAGAGGGTAAGAGTACTGGATGGGCCTGTCTGCAGTCTTGACCTGTCCCCAGTAGAGAATGTTTGGAGAATGAGACGAAAAATGTGACAACTACGACCCTGCACTGTTGCACATCTTACGGCATGTTTGTAAAAAGAATGAGAAAAATAAACATTTGAAACACCAAATTGCCTGGTGACCTCTTGTGATAAAACATTTTCCATAAGTGTGGTGAAAAGAAATGGCAAAGTTACAAAGTGTTTTTTGGAAATCGTTGCAGGCCTGAAATGCAGGAATGGATGTTTATTTAAAAATTAAAGTTGTTCAAAAATTAAAGTTGACCAGACAAAACATAAAATATCTCAGGTTCATACTGTTGCAATGAAAGTAAAGTTAAATTAAGACTGTGCCAATGTTTTACAATTTGAGGTTAAAATCGATGCCATAACTGCAAGTTGACGAATCCATTTCTACAGTGTTTACATCCGATTTATTTTTGCTTCAGGTCACCTCGAATGCAAAAGCCAAAATACGTCCAAATGGCAAATTTCCTTCTCATCCATGTTGATTCGGGGTTCCGTGAGTATAAAACTGTCTTGGGCGAGATTACGTCGGTTAAAGGATCTGAATGTCAGTTTCATTAATTTACGATAATTTGCTCCTTAAAGCAGGAAGACATGGACTGTTCAAAATATGCATTCATCCTGGTATAATTAGTGACAGTACATATGTAGAGGAATTCTTGACACCCCTGAAATGAAACTTAAAAGATGACATAAACCAGTCAATCAACCTCTATGTTAACATTAGTGTTTATATTTAAATACGTTTTAAAATTGTATTATAATAGAATAAATAATTGATTTTATTATATGAATGCTTGGTGCCCGTTACATGCATATAGGTCTTTCATTTATAAAATCAACAAAGTCTTTGCATAAGTTTCTTGGGCACCAACAAAGTCAAGAATTGCATATAAAGACATGGTTTAAAGTTACACGTTTAGGGGTATTTTGAACCGAATTTAAGGTATGCTCCATCTGACAACCACTACTATGCGTGACAACTGGTTTGAACTTTTGCTTTTTTGCCAGCTGTGAAAGGAACTACATCGTGCAAAAGGTTCCCATTTTATTACCTACCCCACAGAGAATCTTGACAGTCTTAGGGATCATTCAGCCAGTTTCTGGCAGAACCGAAGACAACAGTAATGTTATCCTTTATCAAACAGTGGTTTCCATCTTGCTACTGCGCCACAAATTCCTTTTCTGAACAGTGACCTTAGCTGTTGGTGCTGGAAAGATGCTGGCTGATTGCCCACTCCTGTGAAGATGAATTACTATCTCAACAAGTTTCTCAGCAAGATGTTTCTGGGTTGCCAGCACCAAGTAAATGACCTTGCACCACTTCCCAGAGTGACAGTCATTAACGACTATTTTTGGATGCTTCACACAATTCTTTTTAAAGTATTCTCATGTGCTTCACATAAAAAGTGTTTAATTAAAAACTAATGTGCACTTGCATCAAATCTGATTTCCATTGTCTACTGTCTACTCTCACATTTTAAGGCTCTTTCAAAGGGTTAGAGAACAAAGCAACTGTAGTAATACCTTCAGGTAAAATATTTTTTTCAGTAAACTGCTAAGCCTTAACATACCAGGCTAGAAGTTCAACTAGCAAGCTACACAAGTTTTAAAGAAACTCATCTGGAGCTTGCCAAATTCGTTCCCCGGTATACAACAGCAGTGTAAACACATCAAAACATTCTCAGTGAACCATGCCCCCCATAAACTGAGTTAATCAGTTTCAGCTGTTTCGGTGTTAGTGACTTAACATGTGCACTAGAGTAGCAACAATGAGATGACCCCAAAACAGGATTGTTTGATAGGTTAGGGCCTATTTTGGAGCACATTTTGTCCCTCCTCATCTTTTCTGTTCTCCCAATACAGTCTTAAGAATATGCAGGAGATTCCAGTAGACAGGAGGAGAAGTTACTATAGGATAGGTGGACAAGGCCATGCCATGGAAGGTCCTTAAACTCTCAGCTCAACTCTCAAGAAGGACTCAAATGGGCACTGACAGAGCCCCACAAAATGACCTCCAGCAGGCCAACTGTGTGAATGTGTCTGAATAAATCAGAAGCAGGCTCCATGAGGGTGGCCTGAGGGACCAATATGTCCTGTGCAACTTTATTCAGGATAACTGGTTTGGCAGTAGGTCAGTGATGGTCTGAGGAGGCATATAGCTGGAAAGAAGCACAAACATCTACAGACTAGACTACAGCATCCTGACTGCCATTGGGTATCTAGATCTAAATCCTGATGAGCACAATGCCCTGCCTCAAGTAGCGAGGGCCTGCATGCAGTTGGAGAACTGCAATTGATACCATGGAGATGAAAAATCATAACAAAATGGTGAACTGTATCATGAATGGTATCGTGAGCAGAGGGAACCATTACACCCCTAGCTTTCCATCTTTCACAGTTCATTTCATGTGTGCGTGTGCACAAGGAGTTTGTGGGAAGCTTCATTTTCTATATTACTGATTATTTTTGCGGAGTGTTTCCATCCTGACAAACAACTGATAGAGAAATTATTCTGTTGCAGATGAAGATGGCAATAATGGGTAAATAAATCAATAGAAAACACCGAAACATCCAATGGTATGTTCTGTCAAAATACGGAATATTACCAAAAAACTTCTCATAACTGATCATTATGAGTATTATGGTTAATATGATAGGGCCTCTACAAGATATACGTAACAAATCATCATTTAGATTGATTTGAATTAAAAGTACAACAGAATGATAAATCAATATGTTCCTGTTGCAGGGAGGACTGTAGAGCCTGAGAATGTCTTCAGTTGTTCGTAACAGTGGTTCCAGGGGAAATTTGGTTAGTGCTTATTCTATATGTACTCTTCTTCATCCTGGCACCCAGGTGATGGAATGAACTTCCACTCAACACACGAATGGCTGAGTCTATTTCTGTCTTCAAGCAGCGACTAAAGCCCACATCCTCGCTCGGTACTTGAGCGAAGACTGAAAATTATAAAACATAAACCTTTGCTAGTGTGTTTTGTTAATTTGACCTACATCGTAGGACCTGCATCCTAGCTGGTTCTGGGAGTTTTGTGTACTTAGGACATTGCTTATTTGTTCCAACATGAGTTTTGGTCTGCTAGGAAGAATACAAAGCACTTACAAGTCGCTCTGGATAAGGGTAATCTGCTAAACGCTGTAAATGTTATGTACATACTAGTCATGAAACACCACTAGCAACTAAGATGGCAACATGGCCAACATTTGTATCACTGTATTTTTAAAGATTTGACCGATTTCACAGTATTATCATGTTTGTTTTTGCTGCAGGCAGGCTTGGGATGGAGGGAGCTTAGATTTTTAGATTTACTGTCATTAGCAGTACATATAATATAATGCATAGTATCATTGGCTTTATAATCCATTTATTTGTTCTGCTCTTTAAGCTGCGTCTCTCCAATCTACACTGCTCACAAAAATTAGGGCATATTTCATTTTGAATATTAACAGATTATTTCTTGGCTGCAATGTATATTATGATAGGCAGTTGGCAAGCCTTACCCAGCATGCTGTTTGGCGATGTCATTCTATTAAGTCATATATTATAGATTTTGCTGCTTTTTGAAAAGCTCCGTTTCTGCTTTATTGTATGGTGGTATATGAAAGCATACCACAGGGGATATTGACACCAGTGTATCAGTTGAACCGGTATAGCACCCAGCACTAGAACACGGTCATCATTTTCAGAATAAAAGCTGGGAAGCCAAAGATAACTTGCACATTGTTGCATTGAGGAGTATGTAGTACATGTTGAGGCAGTAAGCAACAGGCCAGTTTAACTCACTTTCCAAAATGCTTCTATCAATGCATCAGACAAGCTATTGTGTGTGGAAGTGTGTTAATGAGATGTGCACTTTTTATTCTGATTATTTTGATTTGATCTGAACTGCCCAGCAATGATAGCAATAAGATCATTTAGACCTGTTTTGCACATGGCCTCCAATGTGTCTTGTCTCTGAATGCTATTTGCATAAAATTTTTAGCTGCATGCATTATGACACCATTTCCACTTGCTAGACACAACCATCTCTAATCTGCCTCACTGAAATCTGATTGCTGTATCCTACACAATAAGTAAATCCGTTCATAACAGTGGACCACTGGCTTCTTGTGTCGTTAACAAATTTAATGTGAAAAAGATGGTTGCTACATCAAACGTTGTGATGGTGCATTAGCATTTTAAATTACTTTAAACTAAAAGGAAAGGTGATAACTTCAGGAGTTAATTTTTTCTAAGCTGACAGTTATTAAACCTGTTTAATATAGCACTGAAAGGGTGCCCATGTCAGACGCATCTTGGCGGAGAATACAGATGCACTTACACTACTTTAATATATGCATAGCTTCTATGCATCTCAAGCAACTTCCTGAAGAGGTTTAAGCAATCAGATATCCATTTGTCTTGGAGTGTATTTTCATACACATGTAGATTGGCTTAGACTTGTGAGGATAAAATTCAGATAGCCAAGACACATGAAATGACACAGTGTGACATGTAGAGGTCTTAGAAGGCTGTCCTTTAGACTTGTATAGTTTTTCTATTAAGGCATCGCTTAGAAAATCAATTATTGCCTTTTCCCTGATACATTGTAAGTGTACATCACTGTTTAACATTACTAAATAAATGCCCTACAATAGAAATAGACACACATATCAAAAACAGTTGAAAAACAAGTTTATCAAAATAACACAAAAAAGTTGACTTTTTCTTTACGGTAATAAGACCCTCACTTGTCACGCTAAATGTTCCTCACAATTTAATAGCAAAAGGTTTATGGCTATTTGTGATCTGACTCAATGTAAAGGCTAATTTAATTCAGCTATAACTCAACGATGTACCGTAAAAAAAAAAAAAACAAATCTGCATACATATTGTAGAACATTTTACCTATAACAATGTTAAATAAATGGTTAAATGCATTGCTTTGACCTGCAACGTGTGGTTAATCTGTCTAGTGCAACACCTTTAAGAGGTGTGTTGGGCATGGTTCAGTTAGATTCTGACACTGTGTTTAGTGATGAAGTGTGATCACTAAACGTGAGCTGCAAAAATATTTCACTTGCAGCACGAGTAACCAAAAATGCTATGTTGCATAATCAATAGTGTGAGAGGGTCTAAAAAGACTCCAAAAATGCCTCGAAGTAACCAGGTATTACCAGATTTACGATGGAAATACCATCCACCAAATCTATTAGAAGTTTAATTCACACTTAATATAGGAGAATAATATATACTTTACATCACTACAGCACATCACAGCATAGCTACATGCTTAAATCCCATTGCTACGGTTTGGTAAAATTATGAACATAAAGCTTATTTTAATAATAATAAATATACTTATGTAACAAAGCAATAAAAATGACTGGTCACGAACACAACTTTTCCTGACTACATTTCCTAGCAATCAACGCTCCTGCCATGTGACTCCCTATGTTATGGACTGCCGAATTTCTCACTTCCAGTTAAGTGCAGGAGAGTCATACTGCATATTGCAAAATATTTCTACATTTTTCTAATTGCTAATCATTTCTAACTATTTCGAAATTTAGAATACAGTCTCTGCATTTATATGCATTATTATATTATTATTAGTGGGACCATCATAAACTGTGGAAGTGAGGAGGGGAGACAAATCATGCTCTGGGCATGGCACAAGGGAACCCCACATATGAGGATGCCCTTAGTGGTCCTCGCCACTATCTTATATTTAAAGCCAATCAGTAGATTAAAATACAGCAATACTTTAGACGTGGGTCTTACAATATTTAACTACTAATTGAACAACTTCAGGCACCGAGCGGAGTGGGTGAGCAGTGGCTCATTAGCATTTAACGCAACAGTTGCTCAAAACCAATCTTTATAAAAGTGCTGTTTGGAGAGGGTAAAAAAAAACCTCTGGTGCCTGAACTTTGTGATATTTTGACTAAAGCATGTCACAGACATTTCGTTAGGACTCTAGTGAACGGTGTTAATTTGGGGCAAATTGATATAAAACGTCACATGTATTGTTAGTCCCTCATGGTGATGTGAATCACTGAGTTTTGGTGGGTGAGCAGTGGCTCATTATCATTTAATGGAACAGGTGCTCAAAACCAATCATTATAAAAAAAGTGCTGCTTAGAGAGGGTGAAAAATCTCTGGTGCCTGAACTATTTTGACAAAAGCATTTCACAGACATTCCACTAAAACCCCAATGAACTGTGATAACTTGTGGTAAATAGACAATAAATGTATGTGTTGTTAGCCACAGCATGTATCTTTTGTTGTATCGTTCCGTTTCAGTTGTCACATTATTCAAAACGTCTTTCAACAAAGTATTCTTGTGTGCACAGACTGAGGCTTTAGGTCCACCCATGTGAAATGGCACTCAAGCTAATTTTTCAGCATTATGAATATGAAGCACCAAATTATAATTTTAAAAACCAAAACAAAAGAAAACAAGTGTTTTTTTTTTTTACAAACTTAGTTTGCATGATAACTTGTTTGATGTGTGTTAACCTCTGAGGCAATGAGCTCCAGGCCACGACACTGTCGATCTTTCTCTTTCATCAGCAGGTCCCACATTTCGGGGTCATCTTGAGCTAGGCTGTCCTGTCCAGTCCAGGGTCGCTCATGCTCAGGGGCCCGTGCTGCTGCAGAGTGCTGCCCTCTTACGCCTATGATCACACGCTGGCACAGGGGCTGAACACACAGAGACAGGAAGTAGTGGAAATTAGGCTTACGTAAAGGTTTGGGCACCATGGTCAAACTTGCATGTCAATGTTTTTTTTTAATAAACAAAAAAGAACCAGAGATTTTACATGGAACAAAATATAGCATTCATGGTACTAGGTACTTTTTATGCCTACATTTTAAAGACACGGAAAAGGCAAACCCAAGATTTCACATTTACCAGGTTTATAACGAACACTACATGGTGGCTTTTGGCATTAAATGGGTTAAAATAATCAGTGTGGCAGGTTAATTATGCTTTAGTCAGCAATTCGGATAAGTATCTTTACTGCAGGGCTACAGAGCAGGGTGAATATTCAGCACAATCCTTATCTAATCACACACACACACACACACACACACACACACACACACACACACACACACACACACACACACACACACACACA
>JAUZST010013461.1:0-11013 GCA_034779995.1 Parotocinclus haroldoi
TTGTAAAGCTGCTTTGAGACAATGCTCCATTGTAAAAAGCGCTGTATAAATAAATTTTGATTGATTGATTGATTGAACTGATTTTTCTATTCAATATACAAAAATGCAATTTAGAACTCTTAATGGAAGCTGTATTATTTTTTATTCAAGCTTAATCTAGCTTGGGGGTTCATGGTGATACAGTTGCATTTAGTCATTTAGACCCAAGCCCAATTGTGAGTTAAGGGCCTTGCTCAAGGACCCAACCATGGCAGCTTCGAAGAGGTGGAATTTAATCTCTGGACCTGCTGACCCACAGTTCAGTTCCTTAACCACAGCACCACCCCAGGTCCATCAGTCCATTGCAGGGCACATTCTCACGCTCGCACTGGTACACTATCCTACCTAATGCTTGGGAATGTGAGAAGTACTCAAAACAAACCCACACAGAAACAGGGAGAACATACAGACTCCACAAAGCTCAATAGATCCCTGGTTCTATTCCTGTCCACATTGCCACTGTGCTTCCTCTTAATTAAAACTGTAACTTAAATCAAATTTAACCGAAACAGACACAGTCCATTTCCAAGCACACTACGTTGCAGTATTCGTTTTATTGTCACTTGTTACAAGATGAAACTAAGTACAGGGTGAGTCAAAAGTCACAAGACATGTCTCATGCTGCACTGTGGACTTTTCACAAAGGCTGCCGAAACCATTGGTGAAGTTTCTTTGTCGGTAGCGACCGTCGGATAATGCTGATACTGCAGCTGAGTTGCCCAAACAGCAGAATCGTCAATTCCATGTTCAGTTGCTGAACAAAAAGTTTTGAACTTTCTGTGTTGATAATTTTTGAACCAAAAGTTCAAATCTGATTGTGGCAATCGATTTCTGAGACAATTCTGGTCTTCTTTGATATGCTACATAATCACTGTCCCGTTGGAAAATCTTGATTCAATATGGTGGCATTCAAGATGGTGGCCAAGCTCTGGACATATCCTAAAAGATAGGCCCTATATACTTTTCTTTTTAGTTTCTGAAATAAATAAACGGTGTCCTGTGACTTTTGTCCCACTATGTACATTTATTAAGCGTTTCACAGTGTAAATAGCATTGCAGAAAAGAAGAACAATTATATACATTTGTGATAAAAACATTGCGGCTGCACACTAGAGTAGTGTACGTTAAACTAGTGCACCATCAGAAGTTCTGTACGCAGGTCACCTTATATTTGTGTCATAGTGCGGTGTCCTACATTACAGACAGGGACTGGACTAACACTATAGCATACTCACTGCCAACTTAGCTACAAACCGAACTGAGAAACATCTACCTTCCACAAATTGGTTCAGTACTTGCCAAAAAAGATGTAGAGAATACAAAAAGATTACAAGAAGCTGTTGTCTATAATGGGATTGGGCATGTGTTCAGAATCAGCGATAACTGCTTTGTTTAGGTTTTTTTCTTACACTTCCCATAATGTTGAACCAATCCAGCCTATAGATCTTACTCTGCAGAATGACTGTCAACGATATCCCAATGAAAACAGCAACTGTAATGTACTATTTATATTATAATCAAACAAGATTTTTATATCGTATGTGTTTTCATTTAATATCTGGGTTTCTGACTGCTCTATTTACCAAATCTAAACTTTGAAACAAGTACTTTAAAAAAAGTTAACTACACCATATGGACAAATATATTGAGACGCTTACACATTACACACACAGAAGCTTTAATGACATTCTAAATCCATAAACAATAATATGGATTTGATATCAGTTTCTCTGTCAGTTTCCACTCTTAGGTAAGGCTTTCTTTAGATTTAGGACTTTGTCTGTCAGATTTTTTGCCTATTCCCCCAGAAGAGCATTAATGTGGGCAGACACTAATGTTCGACAAGGGGTCCTGGATCACAATCTCCTGGATCACAATCTCCATTCTAGTTCATCCCAATGATGTTCAATGAGGTTGAAGTCAAGGCTCTGTGAAGGTCCTCCACAACTAACTCAACTAAGCATGCCTTTATTGACCTTGCAATTGTCAACAATTGTCCCAAAACAACTTTGTATGCATAAAGCCTTAAGATTTACCAATTAAATACAACCATATAGCATTATCTCTTCTCCACCAAATGTTACACTGGAGTCAGGCATTTAATGTTCTCCTGACATTCATTAATGCCGCACTCCTCCATCAGACTGCCAGACAGAGAAGCATGATTTGTAATTCCACAGAACCCGTTTCCACTGCTCCAGAGTTCAGTGGAATTGTGCTTTCCACCACTCCATCCAATGTTTGCCATTGTACTTGATGATGTAGGTGTCTGTTATACACTATGTGCTTCTGGAAACAGTGACCCCGCTCTGTAACATCATGTGGTCTGCCACTTCATGACCGATTGGCTGTCGTTCCTAAATGCTTACACTTCTTGAGAAATATCACTCTATTACAGAACCACACTTTAATTCACTGAGCTCTTTAGAATGACTTATTCTTTCACAAATGTTTGTATTGGCAGACTGCATGGCTAGGTGCTTGATTTGATACATGTGACATTCGGACTGAGTGAAACACTTGACTTCAGTGATTAAGAATTATGTCCCAATACTTTTGTCCATATAATGTATGGGGTTTTCATGTAATATATTTATTTATATCATTATTTGCAACTTTAACCATGTAGTATTTGCCCATTGTATCCACTCCTCATCAGCCACTATGGAGACAGCATGCCCACAGGGGACCCTTACTGTAGCTGTTCTTTGCAGGGAGCCATTGGGGCTGCTGTAACATTGTCTTTGTTACCTGAGCCCATTTCTGTAAAACTTTGAACTTTAAAACTGTTAATGTGACATTCAAATGGGAAACGCCACATAAAAACTGTCTTATATGTTTTACATTAGCATGAATATTTAACTTGTGAACTTGAACATGATTCCATTCTCACTTGGAGCAGGCATTCATTTCACATCAAATGTCACATCCATAATTATGCCATTGCCCTCAAACGAGCCTAAATACTGCAATACTATTACTGACTATTCAGGTCCTTTGGAACGGCTGTTTCCTGCATCTGGCTGTTACCTATTAAGCCACAAGAGCTGCTCAATATGAAAGTGTCAAAACTGTAACTATATACATTAGAGTTAAATCTGCATTAATCCTGTCTTTATTCTGGTTATCATCATACAGTACTATGCATTAGATTAGTTGTTTTAACATAGGTATAATAACCAAATATTACACATTGCCAACAACTGGACCAAATAACTTCAATCTTGGATTCGTCATTCCATAATCTTCTTTTCTTTAATCCTCTTCGTGAGCTTTAGCATATCTCAGCCTTTTCACCCTGTTCACTTTTAAAAAGCAATTTGAAAATATCTTGGTACCCTTCCAAAAAGACCATTCCTGGTCAAGCTTCTTTGGACTGTATAAGGTTCCCAAATGAAGCTGCCATATGCTGCTGCTGCTGCTCAGTTGTAAGGGGAGATCACACTAAATATTTGGCACTGTATCCTATAGAAGCTGTTTTTCCTGACTCTCTTTATATTAAAAAAAAAATAATGTTAATACGAATCTCCTGTATTTTCTGCTTATATACTCAATAAGAGACTGAGACATAACTACATTTAGTTAATATACAAGTAAAAACTATAAAACTTAGGGTGACCTAAAACTATTGCACAGTACTATATAGTTGTATGCTAACATGCAAAAATCCAAGACAGCAGTTATGAGAATGGCTTTTGAGGATTTAAGGCTTGCCTCACCTCCCCAGTGGTGAAGACACACTCTGCCCTGCTTACTGCTGTTGTTCCTATGGGCATTGCTGCTCCGGTTACATAAGGAAGGTTGTGCAGAGTGTACACAGGCCACACTGCACCACCGATCATCAGTACAAAAATGGCACCATATGGGAAGAGATGGATTCGTGACTAGCACAAGACAGACATTTGCTTCATCCTATTTATGCTCTACACTTAATGATACTGCCTGCGAATCAGTGTGAAGTGGCTTAGTCGTAAAACTGCGATGTTTTGTGTGGACAGTTACATCATTAAGTAAGCATCCTCTTTAAATACTTTAGATCTTGGGCTTGTACTTGCATAATAATCAGTTGTCACAATTGCAGTGCATTTTAATATGAGCTATGTATGTAATTTGTCACCAGGGTCTGTTCGTTATTCATACCTTAAATTACCAATACCCCAATTATTCTTGGCTGAATATTAACGTCTCAAGTTATTAAGTTCTCAAAGTACAACCCAAAATCAGAAAAAAAAAAGTTGGGACCGTATGAACAATGCATATAAAAAGTGTTTCTTACATTTGCTTTAATATTTATTTCATTGCAAACAGTATGAACCTGATATATTTAAAGTTTTTTTTTTTTCATTTAGTTCCACTAACTTACTATACAGGTGTATAATTCAAGCACAAAGCTATTCAGTCTGCCTATACAAACATTTGTGAAAGAAAGAGCTGACTAAAGAGCCCAGTGTGACTACAGAGCCCACTGAATTTGAACAGCACTGGAGTAGAATTCCACTATTACAACAAGTCAGCTCATGAAATCTCTTCCATCCTAGATATTCTAGGACAGAAGACCACATGAAGTTACAGCGCTGGGTCACCGTGCCCTGAGGCTCATAGTGCATAATAATCAACAACACTCTGCTGACCAAATAGCTGTAGTCTTCTAAACCTCCTCTGACATTAACATAAGCGCAAAAAGTGTGCAGCAGGAGCTTCATTGCGTGTGTTTCCATATCCACATCAGCTGCATGCAAGCATTTCATCAATCATCTAGCATCAGTCTCTGACCTCACACATAATCTTCTGGAAGAATGGGCAGGAATTCCCACAGACACAGTACAAACCCTTATAGAAAGTCTTCTCTGAAGAGTGAATGCTGTTAATAATAATAATAATAATATAATATATATATATTATTATATAAATATATATAATAAGTTAAGCCTTTCATCGGATCCTAGGACACTTTGCAATAGAACATAAAACATAAATGAAATATAATCAATGTTCTATACAATCAAGCACATCATGAAGTAATAGAGGAGGAAAACAGAAATGTTTTTAGGAGAGATTAAAATACAAGTAGAGTGGAAGTACACCGACTAGGGGAAAAAGTTCCAGAGGGTGAGATTTCCCATCCATGAAGGAAAGCCTGAACCTGGAGACAGGGAGAAGGTTAGAATCAAAGGAACACAGTGACCAGGTAGGAGATAGAGAGGAGCAAGTTCATGAAGGGATTTAAATGTCAATATTACAACTTTGTACTGGATGCGTTTGTGAACCGGGAGATAGTGAAGTTGAGTTAGAACCGGAGTAATGTGATCAAATTTTGTGGTTTGAGTAAGAGTTCTAGCGGCAGAGTTCTAGATGTACTGTAGAATACAAATAGAATTAGAGGGAATAATCAAGAAGAGAGGAGCTAAAAGCATGCACCAAAATCTCTGTCACAGAGAGAGAAAGGGAAGGGCACAGCCGATTAAAAAAAAAAAAAAATATATATATATATATATATATACACACCCACACACCCACACACACACACATGCACACACTGTGATGCAACTCTCACATGTAAGAATGTGTTTATGTTTACACTGTATGTATCACGTTTGACTTTGCATTGTATAAGCAAACATCTAAAAAAGTTATTACATGTGGACACCATAGGCAGAATTGTGACTTTAATAAATAAAAAATACACACAGCTCTTATTTAGTTAATATTGTTGATACTCGCTGTTCTTTTAGTGACCACTAGTCTTCAGTGGAAATGCTGCAGCACTGCAAGAACAATAGTTTTACTCTGTATTTACACAGAGGTGACAAAGTGACTATTAGGACACAGTTGACACAGTTAATGAAACAACTAATGATAAATAAGAACTGAAGACTGAAGTTGAGACTTAAATTCAGCATAGAAAGAACCAACATCCATATACTGTGCCTTGCAAAAGTATTCAGCCCCCTTGAACTTTTCAACTTTTTGCCACATTTCAGGCTTCAAACATAAAGATATAAAATTGTAATTTTTTTGTGAAGAATCAACAACAAGTGGGACACAATCGTGAAGTGGACCAAAATATTTTGGATATTTTAAGCTTTTTTTTTTTTTTTAGAAAAAAGCAGTTAAGCAGTTTTTAGAAAAAAACTGGGGCATGCAATATTATTCGGCCCCTTTACTTTCAGTGCAGCAAACTCACTCCAGAAGTTCAGTGAAGATCTCTGAATGATCCAATGTTAACCTAAATGACTGATGATGATAAATAGAATCCACCTGTGTGTAATCAGGTCTCTGTATAAATGCACCTGCTCTTTCTCAGAGTTCTGTTTAAAGTGCAGAGAGCATCATGAAGACCAAGAAACACACCAGGCAGGTCCGAGATACTGGTACGGAGAAGTTTAAAGCTGGATTTAATTACAAAAAATATTTCCCAAGCTTTAAAACATCTCAAGGAGCACTGTGCGATCATATTGAAAAGGAAACAGTATCAGACCACTGCAAATCTACTAAGACCGGGCCATCCCTCTAAATTTGAGCTCAAACAAGGAGAAGGCTGATCAGAGATGCAGCCAAGAGGTGCATATGTACACTGCACAAATCTGACCATTATGGAAGAGTGGCAAGAAGAAAGCCATTTCTCAAAGATATCCGTAAAAAGTCTTGTTTAAAGTTTGCCACAAGCCACCTGGGGGACGCACGGTGCTCTGGTCAGGTGAAACCAAAATCAAACTTTTTGGCCACTATGCAAAATGTTATGTTTGGTGTAAAAGCAACTCAGCTCATCACCCTGAACACACCATCCCCACTGTCAAGCATGGTGGTGGCAGCATCATGGTTTGGGCCTGCTTTTCTTCAGCAGGGACAGGGAAGATGGATGGAGCCAAATACAGGACCATTCTGGAAGAAAACCTGTTGGAGTCTGCAAAAGACCTGAGACTGGGACAGAAATTTATCTTCCAACAAGGCAATGATTTAAAACATCAAGCAAAATCTACAATGGAATGGTTCACAAATAAACGTATCCAGGTGTTAGAATGGCCAAGTCCAAAAAAGTCCAGACCTGAATCCAATCGAGAATCTGTGGAAAGAGATGAAAACTGCTGTTCACAAACGCTCTCCATCCAACCTCAGCTCTGAGCTCGAGCTGTTTTGCAAGGAAGAATGGGCAAGAAATTCAGTCTCTCGATGTGCAAAACTGATAAAGACATCTGCATATCTTATCTGGAGATATCTTAGAGATATCTGGAATTCTTATTCACAACACGTTTCCACTGTGTGAAATCATCAAATCATAATTACAATCAGTACAATCACTCACTTGTTTTTTTTTTCTTCCAAAATGTATTACTAGCCCTAAATTGCCCCTAACAACTTTTGTTGGAATGTGTTCCAAGCCTGCACAAATGAAAAGAAAATGAACAGATTTAATTTGTTTACCAGAAAAAAGGCCTGAAACGTTTTGGTTTCATGCTGTCTGCAATAAAATAAAAGTAAAATACTGCGTTGTCCATACTGTCTAACTTTTCTGGATTTGGAGCTTTAGTGTTAAAACACAATGCAGAAATACAACAGCTAAAATTCCAATCACCCAAAAACAAAACCCATGGCAAACGCTTTTCCCAGGCGCATTTCAAATTTGATTGGGGGACCTGTTTATTTTCTTGTTATTTTAGTCCTGATTAAGAATGTATTAAATTGATTGAGGAGGATTAGTAAGTCTCCCCATCTTCATTACCCACACCACATTTTCCATCTAATCTCATTTTAAGGTTCTGCTTTAGTTGATGTTTGTATCTTCAGTTTACATGGCCCTTAAGCATGAAAACATAAATTTTCTTCCACCTAAAACTGATATATTTCTAACCGCTATAAAGACCATTTTAATTGAATTGATATTTACAGGACATAAATGCAAAATTTGCAAAACACATTTGGTGAGTGTGCTTACCAAGATTACAAAGATGCTATTAATATTTTAGCACTTTATCATCTTCTTGACGGTCAACTGTAATGAACTATCTCATGCTGTTGAAAGCAATATGTCCGGGGCACACTGTAGGTTGGGCTAGGTACAGAAATAGCCTTATGTTACCCATCTCAGTGCACACCAAGGTCATATCAGGTTTTCCATGTGCCAGTGTGTTTGTGGATGCATCCATGCGTTGGAGACGCGTGTTTTTGTGCGTGCAAGTGTATAGCTGTCAACTCTCTCTCAGTGGTCTCTTTATGCCCCTGCCCCACGCCCTTACCAGGGTAACAATAGACAGAACACAAGACTTGCCATTCCACTCAGATTACACAGAAGCATTGATTCCTGCGTCCAACACCCTCCTCCTACAGCACACACCACTGTATTTACACTTTGTTACAACTGTTCATTACGTGTCTTTTATTTAAAAAAAAACAACAACAACTGGCATCTGAGGCTGAATACAACAGTGTATAGAGCTAATAAAGGAGTGGACTCTGATATCAATGCTGCAAGTTTGCATTAATAAACCAGAAAGATGATCAGTACTGCAGCTCTCCACAGGATGACGTAAACGTTAAGTACAGTGCAGTGTGGAAATGCTCCTGTATCCCTGTAGTCCTACAGGTGCATTACCAGCTGTCTGTCAAATCAAGTCAAATGTATTTATATAGCGCTTTTTACAATGGTGCATTATCTCAAAGCAGCAATATTTACAATATTATAGTATCTTAAAGGTCAATTCAAAACTGAGCAACCCTAGGGCAACAGTGGAAAAGGAAAAACTCCCTGAATATAGAAGGAAGAAACCTTGGGAGGACCAAGACTCAAAAAGGGACCCGTCCTCTTGGCTGGCCTAGATGTTAATTGAAATAATTAATAGTAAAATTGAATAAATAATAAAAAATGTAACTAAATAAATAGATTAGAGATTACAAGTCCTCAGTAGGAATTCTCAGTTAGTTATTTAAGGCACATCGTCTCCTAATAACTAAATGATGGAGGGAGTTACTGCACTCTGGTGTGGCCCGGGCATGGTGAGACTGGTTTCTGTTGATGAAGACCAGTACAGTGATGGTGAGGTGGAAGAACATCTAAGTGTGCGGTTCTGGAACTGTCTGTCTCTGTGAATCTCTGTTTCTTTTGTGTCTGATATGTAGCTATTCTGCTGACATGTTTGTTTCTTTGTTGTTAGGCCTCTTTCTAGGACAATCTGCTATCAGCACTGTGCCACACTGCATCATAAATGACATCAAATACTGTATATTTTTCAGGGTATCACAACTATTGTCTGCAATTCTGTAATACTTAAAACGTTGTGCATCAACGTTCTGTGCTGGATGCAAAATGAAAACAAATTTGCACCAGTTTTCAGATGTTTATCTAGTGTTTAAGGTCTCGGTAATTCACTGGGCATTAATCAAACTCAAAAGTAGACAAGCAGATTGACTCTCACTACTGAATATTATGAACACTACTGAATGTCAGAAATTCTGTTAAGGTAAGGGGAACTGTTCATGTCAGTATAAAATTGGGAAGATCTTGAAAACCTCATAACTGCTTGTAGACTGGTCAGTTATGCAGAGTATAATCATGTGAAACATGGTGGTGGTAGTATCATGGTTTGGGCCTGATCTGTTTTAGAAAGGTTTAGAAAGTTAAATTATATCAGAACAATCTAAAGGAAATGTTCAGGACAGCTGTCAGATGTTCACACAGGCGGACTCCAAGGTCGTAATCGTGGACCACCGTTAGTGGGTCATGCAGCGGGACAAATACCTTTAGCACACAAGTTGTTCCATCAAAGAAAGGATAAGAAACTTTTTCAATGGCTAAGCCCTGATCTTAATCCAACAGAAATGTTGTTTAAGCAGGAAACCCAGTAACATCATATATTTGAAGCTTTTCTATATGAACAAATGTGAGGCTGAGCAACAGTTACAGGAAACACTTAGTTGCAGTTATTGTCACACAAGGGGGTCACACCACATGATGAAAGCACACACTGCATCTTAAGGTTCACATATAAATAAAATTTGATTGATTAATATTATGGCCACTCACAGATATGTAATACTAGACAAGGTGACAAAGTGCTTGTTTCAACACTGACTGTCCATTTGATCAGTTTCACTTAATATATAGGAGCACTTTGTAGTTCTACAATTACAGACTGTAGTCCATCTGTTTCTCTACATACTTTGTTATTCGTCTTAACCCTGTCCTCTAATATTCAGGACCCCCACAGATCAGGTACCATTTGGGTGGTAGTGACATCACTACTGTCTCTGTCTTTACATCTACAAGGTCTAGAAATGTGGTAGATGGTTTTACAGAGTGCACAGTGAGTGAACACTTTAATAACTCC
Source organism: Parotocinclus haroldoi (assembly GCA_034779995.1). NCBI lineage: Eukaryota > Metazoa > Chordata > Actinopteri > Siluriformes > Loricariidae > Parotocinclus > Parotocinclus haroldoi. The sequence continues at coordinate 10,362 of JAUZST010013461.1, forward strand.
ACTTTTAATAACACTGTGTCTGATCCACTCATACCAGCCCAACATACGCCAGTGTCGCTATTCGACATCCACATCAGTTTTACTGCAGTGCTGAAAGTGATTCACCACCCAAACAGTACCTGATTTGTGGGGGTCCTGAATACTAGAGAACAGAATAAAGGGGACGTATAAGGTATGTAGAGAAACAGATGAACTACAGTATGTAATTACAGAACTACAAAGTGCTTCTATATCTTAAATGGAACTAATGAAATAGACAATGTAGAAACAAGGAGGTGTGATTGAACGTTATAAAATATTTGTGTCTCATTTATTGAATCGGATTCTCTTTATCTACTGTTATGACTTTTGTAAAAAAAAAAAAAAAAATCTGGTGCTTTAGGTGTATAGTATAGTGCTCATAAAAATTAGGGAATACAGTCGAATCCGGTTAATCGGACCACATCGGAACGTGATCGTTTTGGTCCTAATAACCGGCTGGTCCGATTAAACAAACATACCCTATGTTACAAGACGGGACGTGCTATAATTTATGTAACATAATAAATGTTTATTAAACCTTTATTGTGTGATTTTACACGTATAGCGAACATACAAACAAGAACTACTGTTGCTTACCAACTTTGTTCATTGAAAAATACATTTGCAAACA
>JAUZST010013462.1:0-35654 GCA_034779995.1 Parotocinclus haroldoi
GACATGGAGAGAGGGAGGGAGAGAGAGAGAGACATGGAGAGAGGGAGGGAGAGAGGGAGGGAGGGAGAGAGAGACATGGAGAGAGGGAGGGAGAGAGGGAGGGAGGGAGAGAGAGAGAGACATGGAGAGAGGGAGGGAGGGAGAGAGAGACATGGAGAGAGGGAGGGAGAGAGGAGAGACTTTGTACCTAGTTGGACCACTTTTGCCTTCAGAACTGCCTTAATTCTTTAGGGTATAAATTCATATTATATTTTCATATTATAAATTCATATTACACATCACACAGTTGTTGCAGATTTGTCGGCTGCACAACCATGATGCAAATCTCCTGTTTCACCACATTTCAAAGGTTCTTTAATTGATCTGACAACCCCTAGCCCAGAGAACTGCTGCTCACTGGATGTTTTCTCTTTTCTGGATCATTCTCAGTAAACAATAGAGATGGAAAATCAGTAGCTCAGCGGTGTAAGATTCAGACCAACCGTGGACAGCGTGCCAATCCGTCATAGGACACACTCATTCTAAGAGAAACTTTAGAAACAGACAAGGAGAACATACAAACTCCACGCAGGTGGGGATGGAACTGGGAATGCTGGAGCATAAAATGTACCATGTCATAAATGACCCCACATTTCCAAATGAGCCACTAGAGATTTTGTATGGCCTCAGATTTTTTTTTATTTCTTTTTTGGTTGATGGGGGGGAAAAAATCATATTTGCATGTGTTCCTTTTTTATGTAGAAAGTAATGGCTGATTAATGCCATCTTGGGATAAATCGGCATCAGCCGATCAGCCTGCAACGTTTATTAAGTGGGGAGATATTTATGAGAAGAAGGAAACAGTTTCCATCAGTAAAAGTCACTTCTTTACTGGGGATCGGGATTAAAAACTAAAACCGCTCCTACCGCTCTAATGTTATTTTTTTTTATATGAATTTGCACATTCCCAAAAAACGAAATATGCTGTTTTTAATCAATGTTGTTGTTAAGTGCAGTGCAACTTTTAATAATTTTTTTTTATAATAAAGACAGAGTGCAAATAGGGACATTTATAGCTTCAATCTGCAGAAAATGAACAAAACATGTAATCAGCTGTATCATTAAGGCATGAAAATGTGCTTTTTGCTCATATAAAAGTCCTCCATAGAGCAGGCAGTAAAGCAGCTCAGACGTTTGGACTTGATGTTTTTAACTGAAGCTTATGTTTATAAAGGTTAGATCAGCTCGTGGCAGAGTTGTGGTTGTGGTGACGTTCTGTTACGTTGTTCCTGGTGTTTTTCCTGTGGTTTAGAGACAGCTGTTTATCATTTTGGATGAACTCTTAAACCTTTCTCGTTCTTTGTTTTTCTTCTCCTTAGATGCAGCAGATGGTGAACTCGGACTCGCGGTATGTCGGCCATCCTCAGGTGGACCCTCTCAGGTCCAGAGTCCAGTCCAGAATGGTCCCTCATGGTCAACTGACCACCATCAACCAGTCACAGCTCGGGACTCAGCTGGGGGTGAGCGGGAGTGTCAGAGCTCACGGGTCTCCGTCTCCTCCCGAGAGTAAATCGGCCACACCTTCTCCATCCAGCTCGGTCCATGAGGACGATGCAGAGGAGGCAGTCAAGGTCCGGATACAGACACTTGCATTTAGTCGAAATAAAGTCCTAATTATAGCAGTTATAGCCTGCTATCATGATGCATGTTCATCCCAAAACTTGGTGGACGTCACTAACTAGGGGTGGATGCCAGGTCACTGTGGATGCCCAGTCAGAGGTCAGAGGTCAGAGGTGGGATTTGAACCCGGGACTTTATGATCTGTAATCTAGGCTATCGCAATGACTGCACCACTTCATTTGTATAAATGTAACCTCTAGACCATCAGAAAGGGTTGGGTTTGTTTTTTTAAGGCTCGACCCTCTGTGCTTTGGTCCTCATGTCATTTAAGGTGTTTTTTTTCTTTCCATGCTGCTTCAAAATAAAGCAAAACATTTGATTTGCTAAATTGAAGCTTTAGTGGATCTGGATTATATATGGACACACATTCGCTTTAACTACTGTTATGCTTTAATATTCATTTATTATTTCATTTATTCCTTATCTTTGACTTAATCCACACAGGGTTGTGGACCAGCCGGCAGCTATGGGCACAAGGGCTTTTAAAAACCCTAGATGGGGCGTCATAGGGCGCACACAGTCAAACACTACGGGCCACTTTAGAGACACCAATTAACCTAACGCGTATGTCTTTGGACCGTGGAAGGAAACCGGAGTACCTGGAGTAAACCCACACAGAGACAGGGAGGACCCAGGTCGCTCCACCCTGGGACTGAACCCGGGACCTTCTTGCTGTGAGGCAGCGGGGCTACTCACCGAGACCCCGTGCCGCCCCTTAATATTTTATTGTTTTTTCTTTTCTTTTGTTAAACAGAGTGGTGCAGAGAAGCGAGCAGCGACAGATGTGGCAAAGAAACCAAAAACTCCGAAGAAGAAGAAGAAGAAAGATCCGAATGAGCCTCAGAAACCGGTTTCAGCTTACGCTCTGTTCTTCAGAGACACACAGGCTGCCATCAAAGGCCAAAACCCCAACGCCACCTTTGGAGAGGTTTCCAAAATCGTGGCTTCCATGTGGGACGGACTGGGAGAGGAACAGAAACAGGTGCTGACCAACACCACACACACACACACACGCACGCACACACACAAATATATATAAATAATAAAATATCGATTAAAACGAGCATAAATCCAGTTTCCTTACTTTCTGTGTACCTTTAATTTATTTTATGTTTTTATTTATAGATTTTTCCTGCCAGTTTTCCTTTTTATAGCTTTCTTTTTTTTCTTTCTTGCTTTCTTTTTCAATATAATAACTGTTAATAAAATAATGACTGACATTCATTTCTTTCTTGAGTCTTACCTTTCTTCTCATACTTTTTTCGCTTTTTTAAAATTATTTTATCTTGTTTTTATCTATTAAATTAAGCATAGCTTAACTCCCATTGATGGTTCTCTTATCTTTCTTAATCTCCTTCTGCTTATTGCATTTTTTTAAGGTTTTATTATCCTGCCTTCCACAGTATTTTCTTTTCCTGCCTTCAGCCCCGTCACATGCACACATGTAGCCTGTTAAAGCGATTCAGATCGTAGCTTTACTTAAAAAGAAAAAACACAAGCAAAAGTCAATATTTGAATCTCTTTTATTATCTTTCAAAACCACTCTGATGATTTCCCCTTTAAAAGGCAGGGGGTAAAACTGAGGGATTGCCCCTGTTGTGCCGCACTGCTTCAGCTAAGGCGACTGCTAAGAATTAGAAAAGGTGTTAGCAATAATAGCAAAGAGTGTTAATGCTAATAATAATCATTTTAAAAAGCTTCTTCTCTGATCTGAACGAGCCCTCGTGTGTGTGTGTGTGTGTTGTGTTGTGCTGTTGTGGTTTGGTTTGGTTTTTCATGAAGAGGAAACTCGGTGGTGTGAAAACAATCTTATATAAGTTTCACTTCATGTGTCGGTGGCTTTTTTTCTGCACAGAACCCACACACGTTAAAGCTGAGCTCAGGTTAGCTTTCTGTCAGCCCAAACTTTAAGCTTAAATGATTTATTTATTACAGATGTTTAGTAGACAATATTTATTTATTTATTATTAAGGGTTCAGAACTGAGCTTTTATTTTCACCCCTCTCACATCTTCTTCAGTCTCAAGGTTTTTTTATTCGAACAGGAAATAAAGTAAGAACATAACGGAAAGTTACAGAAACCCCACAGATAATTACAGATACTTTTATGAATTTGAGTTGAATATTTTCAGTGAGGGTTGGCTGAGGGGTTTCAGATGCTAGCCTAATTTTTTAGGGACCCAGGTTTACTTGCAAGTGTTCGGACATCACATCTAGGCACTACTGACTGTGTCGGATTGAGGAGGAGCAAAGGCTGGTTGGGAGATCATTCCCGTGTGCGGCAGGCAAGTTCTGTGATGGACCGGTGTTCTGCTTGTGCCTGTCCTTTGTACTCTTTAGGATTATGGCGTTATTACAAGACGACGACGAGCTGTGTCGTTAGTAAGCTATCGTAACGATATCTGATGCTGTGCCTTCATTACCAGCTACGGTGCAGGTGTTGCCAGATGCCATTGCTTAAATTCCTGCCCTTATTGCTAGATGTCATACGGTTATTTTCCCCATGCTTTGTATTGCAAGCGGCCATACCATTTAAAGATGTTGTGCCGTGTCATTTCATACTAGATTTTACACCGTTATTACCGGATCTCGTACCATTATTACCAGTTGCCGTGCCGTTTTTTTGTTCTTACCAAATCTCGTACCTTTATTTCCAGATGCTTTGCCGCTATTACAAGATTTTATGCTTTTTTTTTTTTTCATACCAGATCTCGTGCCGTTTTCACCAGATTCTGTTACAACCCGTCGCCATGTGTTTTTTTTGTATCCAAATCTCAAGCCATTATGACCAGATGCCATGTTTTGTTTTTCTTTTTTTTTTTTTTTTCCAGATCTCATAACATTATTTCCAGGTCTTGTATCGTTATTTCCAGCTTCTGAGCCAGATGTTGGTCATTATTTTTATTAACACGTCATGTCGTTGCTGCGGGACATCGCACCATTTTTTACCAGTTGTCATTATTTTCGGACGTCGTACCCTTTTAGCCAGATGGCATGTTGTTGGCAGTAGCGTGTCAGACCACTGCACCCCCCTGAGAGCAGCCCACATTTGTAGTAATAACACAGATAGTCAGGCTGCAGGATGTTGACCCTTTGTGCTTTATTGCTCTCGAGCGTGACTGATGAGTGTGTTTACTGATGAAAGGGACATGATGTTTTAGTCCATCCCTCTTAATGCAGCAATAAAGCCTGATCATATTGATGGGTAAATAATGACACATGGAGCAGCTCAAGCAGGACCATGGATGCACCATAAACCATGCGCTAATGGATGGAAGGCAGCTGCACCGCCTGACCTCAGCAGCATTTAGCGGGGCACTGAATTTGGTTCTGTTTGTGTGTATCTGCTCCTCACAGGTGTACAAGAAGAAAACAGAGACTGCGAAGAAGGAGTATCTGAAACAGCTGGCAGCGTACAGAGCGAGCCTCGTCTCACAGGTACAAACTGCAGAGCTGTGCTTACGCCGTCGCTCTATCTGCTTTATAAAGCTTTATTTACAAAGTCTGGGGGGTTTTTTTTCTTTAAGATTGTGTGGATCCATTCACAATACTGCTTTTTCTTTGCACATTTGCTTCTCAGTAACCTGGGGAATGCAAACACACAAGGTGTAGTAGATGTAAAAGACAATACGTTATATAGGCAAAAGTTTGTGGACACCTAGATATTGCAAATCGAGTTTGTCCCTTTGCTGCTACAGAAGAATAAAAAGCTTTTCTCTGGTTTTAAACATGATCATGATGTGCTGGTATAGGAGAATAAACTTTGCTTCAGAGATGGCATTTTAGTTGCAGACATTTTAGGCATGTCTGGTGGAGGTCAGGTCAGGGCACGGGTCAGGCAGTCAAGTTGTCCATCACCGTTAAACCTTTACTTTTTAATGGACTTGCTGGGCTCTAGACTCATTTTTACCACTGGGTGGCCAGTATCACTTTCTCAGTTTGTCATACCTACAGCTGATTTGGTTGCACCCATTTTTTCCAAACAATAACCAAGAATGTAGATTTTCTTAATCTTTTTATTTGCCCAATTCATGGCAAGGATATACAGTAAGCTTTTTACCAACGATTAATAGGGCTACGCAAAAACGTGGCTCTTTTGTTCTTTCTTTTTTTTTTTACTTTACGTCCTCCAGATTAGGAATAAATATTGTATAATGTTGCAAAGCATGGAAATAGAAAAATTACTTATTAATTAATTATTTTTATTGTCAAGGCAGGCCAAGGAAATTCTCAAACTTTGCTCATTGCACATGCCACAGGTAGCTTTAATTACAAAACAATATTAAAACACTTTTGTGTTTCCAGTGCACTAAACACAATTGTTTGAATATAACACGTTATAAAAGTTTCATATGTTGAAATGTATTTTATTTCAAAACTTTTGGACTTATAACATGTAAACAATTAATACCGAATTACATTAAAGCTGTGTGTAAGATGTGAAATATGTATAATTATGTAATTATACATGTTATAAATTTGACATAGTAAAACTTTTTTTTTTATTATTAAATGGATGTCCAGTTAGAGCTAAATGTACTAAAGCGCTGCTGTCATACAGAAGGGCTTACGTTTCTCCTATCAAATCTCGTATAAAGAGGGGTGTTACAACTTTCCTCCAAAAATAGACATGAAGGAAATAAAAAAAATTGCGATAAAACAGCACAGACTAGAATCCAGAAATGCTGGAGCACTCGGGTCAAAAGTCTCCTCTCACTCAAGTGAGGTACAGAAACAAACGGAAAGTCATGCAATCACAGAAATGCAACCTTGAGGAAATCAAACTTCTTTTTTAATTATCGCATTTGCAGCCTTTTTTGGCCTCAACCTTTTAGCCCTGACTTGTCTTACTAGGGCAGGGCAGGAAAGTGATGAACTTGTTGGAGGTGCAAACCCATGAAAGTGTTGTGTTGAGTCATTGAGGGGTTTGTACAACTCATTTAGCTACTTCACTCTTCAGATTGTGTACGTGTACGCTTCATATTGTGAATTTGCTAGCAGTGAATGTGGCTATAATAACGAATCACTAAGTAACACTTTTTTTTTTTTTTTTTTAAATAAACCTTCGGACCATATTGGGTGTCTGAGCAGAGCTAACAAGGTTGAGATGTAAAACCCAGCCCAGCTAAATGTAATGTAATGTAGCTGCCCATTTAGTTTCTGATCGTGCTCTCTATTTCCAGAGTTACGGTGATCCGGGGGATGTTAAGGTCTCTCAGGCGACTCAAATGCTCGGCCCCAAGCCGCCATCCTTCCAGTCCCACCCCGGACTCTACATGGCCCCTCCATACCCCCAGCAGCCCCACCTGCCCCCCATGCAGCCTGGCCTGGCGCGTGGCGGCTCATCTAGACCCGGCACCAACATTAGCCTGGGCAACATGGCGGCTACGACACCCCCTCCGCTCCAGATAAGCCCCCCTTTACACCAGCACATCGGCCTGCAGCAGCAGATCGGCAGTCACAACATGCACCTGCACTCACCATCAATGGCCCAGGTACACACACACACACACACAAACCAGTTAACCATAAACGGGTCATGACTGAGTGCATGACCTAAAATCAAGGTTTATTTTAGAAACAGTTCAGCACCACAAACCACATATACTTTACATTCTAGAAACTCCGTGTACAGATCTAATAACTTGTGTGCACACTGTGTGCGCTTGTTTGTGTGTTTGTCTGTCTTTTTGTACGTTTATGTTTGTGTGTGTGTGTGTACTTGAGTGCCAAAAATCCTCACAGTAACAGGAAACCCCGTCAAATTTGACTTGTAAGAAGTGCAGGACCTTTTTTTTTTCTTTTTTTTGTTTGTTATTTTCAGAAAAAAAACAAAAGAGCTAAAAGGTTTGCTTTAGGTTTACTGATGTTAGGGTTAGGTTTGGGCAGAGGTGTAGCATTATTTAGCATGGTGATATCACAAATATGGGTGTGTTAAAACGCTATGGAAAATGCAAATAAAAGAAATCCAATGCTCCTTAGATGTACTTCAGCGTTTCCGTCCTGACGTTCTCTGATTTGGCTTGTTTCGTTTTATATTGGTAAACCTTGTGGAATTAATGTTGCTCGAAATTCTCAATGTACTTTTCTGCATTAATGCTGCCATAACAGAACTAAAAATGACCTCTGCCTCTGCGGTCCTGACAGAGCCTGGCTTTTTGTACTTGCTGCTGATGAAAGTCTGAATGTTGTCTTTTGTCTTTGGTCCAGAGCACACGGCATCCATTTTTTCCAAGAACAAAGAACCTGAATACTGGTTCTTCTGACCACAGTACACGTTTCCACTGTGCCATGGTCCATCCTAAATGCCTCCGAGTCCAGAGAAGTCCAAGAAACAATTAACTGTGAAGTGCTCTGCACCAAAGACGATAAGGACCATCCAAATAGGGTTATCATCTCAGAGCCTGATAGCATAAAGCTTAACCAGTTTGGACGTCAGGTGTTCTGTTTGAAATGTTTCTTCCCCCGAATTAGAACAGATTTTCTGACTTTGGACACTGGAATAAGCTGGAGGCTCCAGGGGTGTCTGAAATGAACTAGATTTCCTACTTAGAACTTAGAACTCCTGTTCGACTGTACCTGATTACTCAAGTGTATATAAACACGTTGATCAGATTACTGAGAAAATCATGTAAACACATTCAGTGTCATTACTGATATCAGGAAATACTTAAGGATCCGTATCTGAAGAGGAAAAAAAACTGCTGTAATTTGTACTTGAAAATATGGGTTATTCTAGAGTTAACATTAACATTTATCAGAATGATATTATTGGATTTGAGGAGCACATATGGAAGTGGAGCAGCTTAAGCATGAGATCCAGTCATTCTTGCTGTTCACACTGTCATGGATAACGCACAAAGGTTGGATTTAGTCCACGTTCACCTGCAGTGTGGATTTATATTTCCAGTTGAAACCGTTCCCATGGAATTTGAATATGAAAGCCTATTGTGCTTCGTAGCTTGTTCAGGGAATTCCTGGAAACATTTAAAAGAGCGAATAAGAGAGCAAGCACTTCTTCATTTAGCCCCCAGTCAGGAAATGACCTGGTACAGAGGATGGTTTGTTATTATCGGGAGTCAAAATGCAGAATTTGAACACAAGGTCAAAAAGTAATTCGCTTCATTTTCGATTATGGTGTGCTGAAGTGAATATTACAGGACTGTCAAACAAAAGTTTGTCTTTTAAGCAAACTGAAGAAAAAGTACCAAGAGCAAAAGATTTGCTATAGGTTCTTACGGTTAAGATTAGCTGCTTAAATAAGGTGTTCGTACGTCTGCGCATGCTCTAAGGCGGGATCTTTCCTGTATGGTAGCAGTGCTAGAGATCGGAAGGGGAGTAATAATCCACATTTCATTTTTGCATATTTGTGTGGCCCAAACAAAAAACCGTTGGCGGTTCAACTTTTGTGGGAGGGAGCGGGAGGGGAGGGGAGATGGGAGTTGGGGGGGGGGGGTGGTGGAGGGACACAAAAGGGCAGATGCAGTCTTTGTGTCAGTATGAAGGAGAAGAATTTGAGGAACAGTGCATGAATAGGTAGGATCTCTGGAGGGGGAGGTGGAGAAGGAGAAACACAGCCACCTGCTGCCTTGCTCTTTCAGGACCGTTCTCTTGTGTACCATCGAGATTAACTCCTCTTTCACACGCAAGCTTTCTCAGCAACCGAGAAAAATCTGTACATTAGAATATCTGCTTTATTGCACCTCTTGGAATGCACTTCTGTTCCGCCATTGTAGTGTCGCAGTCACGTCCAATTCAAAATGTAGACCTGCAGCAAGATAACTTGGACGTGGTGGAGGATACAGTCTGGTTGTGCAAACATGTCCAGCTTGAACTCTAAAATACGCTTATGCCATGTGTAAAATTGTACCGTTTCATTTTACTCACAATAACGAGGGGATCTTTTAAAATCAATACGAAAAGGATCCCAGAAGAACTGCTGGGTAATCTGATCCTGTCCATACCCCCATCACTGTCAGTGGCACTCTTCCTACTGAACAGTCAATGTGGGGGCACTCTGGTCCAGTTTGACATGCTTCTGTTCACCCCCCTGTATCCATCACTTACTGCTCAATCACCATAACTGAGTTTTCTGCGACTTTTCATTGAATTTTCTCAAGCTCTCGTTTAATAAAATAAAACCAAATGCTCCTTTTTCTTATTTATCTCCTCATTTGTGTGAGCAGTGTATAGAATGTAGGCTGTTACAGGAAAGTTAATCAGTCAGTAAACATTTAGTTATATATTTGACTCTTGTTTACAATTTAAAGGGGTTACAGGTTAGGAATTTTGGAAGGCCGTTTAAATTCAGATTTGTTCAAATTCAGAATCAAATGTTCTCCTATGACGTAATGTAATTAGGGCTAATCGGTTCCTGATCAATCAGATAAATGGCTTTGACTGTAATAAGTAAGCACTGCACCTATAAAGCACCACAACTGCACAAAACCTCTAGGGGGCACTAGAGTGTAGGTTTAATGAGCACACTGTTCGTGTGTGTAAGCCTGTTTTCTCTGGTCGCAGGGTTTTCCTATGCAGGCTGACTATCAGAGTTTGATCAGTGTGTCATCTCCCTCCATGGATTATCGCCCGGGCTGCAGGAACGGACCCTCACAGAGTCTCGACTGGACCCCTGACTACTGCACCAACGGGTGAGACTGACTGAGGGTTAAACGAACATGGAATTTTAAAGATACAGATACAGTAAATGCAAACAAACTGCACTGTGCAAAAGTCTTAAGCCAAGACTGATTGGATATACCATTTGATTATGTTCATTATTTAATGACCATATATAATTATTTCTCAGTCGCATTACTTCTGTGAAATACAGTGGCAGGTGAACGTATCCCCATTTTAAACCAAGGATTACCGGCATAATCGTTATACCATGGCTAAAATAAATTTGACAGTGACCTAAGACTTTTGCACAATATCTGTGTATCTGTTTTTTGTTTTCTATTCATTTAAAAAACTTGGGGAATTAGGGAACATGTGCTTCAGCTGCCGTTTTAACCTCGGTTCTGTGTTCCACAGCGTTCTGCAGAGAGATAAAGCCCTGTATCTGACCTGAGTGAGACCCTCGGCTCCTCCGGCTTCACAGGACCAAGCAGTTTACACTCCTCGCACACATTCCTTACACACATTTCAGTGACTGATACACACCTGCTGCCTGTTTGTAACGTCCTTACACACAAGCCACGCCTCGAATCTCATCCGCAGTGTGTGTGTGAACGTTGTTTATGTGCTCGCTCTTCATCAGAACCGGAGCTTACCTGTCTGACCGTGGTTCTGTTTCCTTGTACTTTGTACCACTAGGGGCACTAGGGGCCGTTTTATGCCCGCTGAGGAACTGAGGCTAAGGCGGTACAGGGTCGCTCCGTTTAACGTCCGTATTACATCCTGTGAATCATGATGTTGATCGAAATGGGCGGGGCGTTACCATGGTAACGGGGCGGTTCAGAGGCTGCGTAATACAGTCAGTCTTCTGCCCTGCTGACAAAGAATTGAGGGGATATTTCAAAATGTATATGGGGCGATTAAAAAAAAAAGGAGAATTTGGTTTAATTTCATTAAACAAAATCATCAGAAAAGCAAATGAAGAGTCAAAGAAAGTTGTTCGATTACGCAAATGAGATTCAAACTCAGTTATGGTGATAAATTGATGGGGGGTGAACAGAAGCGTGTCAAACTGGACCAGAGTGCCCCCACATTGACTGTTCAGTAGGGCGTATGGTCACCCAAGAGTGACAGTGATGGGGCATGGACTGGATCAGATTATTTAGCAGTTTTTGTGGGATCCTCTACAGATTCATTGTAAAATATCCCATCATTTTTGAATGCTGAACCCTTAACGAAAATGGCAACAAATAAGGAGGTAGAGCCATGTTTCTTTAATGCCTTTCAGGACTGCGATTATCTTTCCTGTCAGCAGGTTTCGTAAGGGTCATTCAGGCGTGAATTTGGTTTTCGTTTCAAAATTAAATATCCCCTATTTTTTTGTGAGCAGATTTGTGTTTCTTCTTATTCGTCAGACCCTGGCTGTTAAAATCAGACGGCAGGTGAACGTTAAACAGTCCACATCTGTACTAGGAAGTGCAAATGACTGATCCAGATGTAAATAGAGGACCTTCAGAACCCTAACCCTTATCTTTAAACTCCACCCCAATCCTGATTTGTACCCTTCATCTTTACCCTTCACCCTCTACACTTGCTACCCTAACCATTGCCCATCACCCTAACCCATCCCCTTGGCCTTAACTCCTAACCTGTCTATGGTTATTTCCACAGTAAGTAAGCGAGCTCCGAGTAACTCCACCTCAGTAACGGTTCCTGCCGTGGTACAGAGTAGAAGCAAATGGAATCCTCTCACGCTCCAGGTTTCTGTTCTGCCTTTCAGACACTGAGGCAGGTTTGAAATGTAAATTGTACATGAAACTGCTTTTAAATTCTATCACAGAGGTTTTAGTGATTTAGTTTGGTCCTTGTTAATGAAGTGAAACGGTGTCTGTTGGTTAAAAGCACTTACTCTCTGAAATCAGAAATCTCAAAGACGGAGCGAGTCCACAGAATCCCCGCATCAATCACATTATTATTCTGACTTGGTTCAGACGTACCTAAGTGGTTTTGTATCTGAGGTATCAAAAGCACCAGCACCCAGCTGGGGGATGCTAAAAAGCTAGCTGTACGGATCATGTTAGCTAGCGCAATTATACCAAAGTCATACTAGAAATATGTAGATGGTGTCTCCATGAGAAACAAGCCCATGGGGTGACGGGCGTGGGACAGTTAGATTAGGGCCGACCGATCGCTCTCCATGTTTAAAAGGATTTAGCCAACGTTTATCCAAACGCCTTTTAGTTCTTAAATGAGATTTTACAAAATTGATGCTAAATTCTTGAGATTGTAGGGGATAATAAAATTAATGCTTGGACTCGGTGGAAAAAGAAAACCAAATCCCTTTTTCTTTTTTTTTTTTGGTCATTTCCGTCCCTCACTCTGCGTGTCTCTCTCCGTCTCTCATCTGTCATCTGTTGTATATTCCCCTCTCTCTCTCTCTCTCTCTCCGTTGAGCTCTGTTAGTAAGCTGCGTTACACACAGAGCTGTGTTGTGACTGTAGGAACTGTATAGTAACGTGTTCATGGCTGAAGGCTGTGAACTGTGTCGTGGCTTCTTTCAGCCTTGATCTGAATTTCACGCTGTAAATACAGTCTGTGTGATTATTTACTCCTAGAGTATAAGCATTCAATCTTTTAGAAGCGAAAAAAGGGATGACCTCGACCAGTACAGAGAGGCTGTGTATTGCTTTTCTGCCCTGTTATCAAACGCTGAGCGAACTTCTAAACGCTGTGCTGGTAGCTATACAGGTAGCTTTACTATATGGACAAAGTATTTGGACAGTCACAGATTGTATCTACAGGAGCTTCCCGTTCCAAATCTATAGACATTCATGTGGAGTTTTGCACCTGTGACAGTCCTCAATCTTCTGGATAGGTTTTCCCCAAGATTTTGGTCTGTCTTTATGGGAACTGCTCCAGAGTCCAGTGGTGTTGGCTTTACACTACTCCTGTCATTGTGCTTGTAGATGCTTGGCCATGTGGCTCCCGGGGCAGCTTTGGTGCTGATGTTAATTTCTGATGAGGTTAGGAACTCTGCAGTTATTGTGTCAGAAGAGCGTTGGTGATTTTTACGCACTATGCGCCCCAGCACTGGGCGACCCCGTTCTTCATGTGGTCTGACACTTTGTGGTTGAGTAGCTGTGGCTCCGAAACACTTCCACTTTTCAGCAACACCATTCACAGTTGATGTTCTTTAAGAGTGAAGAAATTTCATGAACTTTCACGTTTCCTTGGTGGAATCCTAGTTCATATTCAGTGAACTATTTAGAACAACAGTGTTTGTAAAGGCCCACTTCATGACTTAATGCTTGAGCTTATACACCTATGACAATGAGCCTGTCCCAATACTTTTGCACATGTAGTGTACAAGGTTTCCAGGTGACCTTTAACTTTCCAGTGTCCCAGAATTCGCGCGGCTCACGAGCGGTTACTCCTGCTCATGAATTATTCCGTTTACGTGTCTGTATATTAATGGAAGTTAGCATTTTTTAGATGAGCAGCTATTTTTAGAGTCATTTTATTTCATGACTTGTGAAGGTCAACGCTTGAATTTATTTGAATTGTATTCATGTTGAGAAATGACTAAACCTTTATACAGCTCTGGAAAAATTGAAGAGAGCGCTCCATCTAGTAGACTCGTATCGTTCTACTGTCGTTCTGTTGTTCTAAAGAGCTACTAATTAGGGGATCACCTGAACCAAAAAGTACAAAATATCAAAGCTGTAAATATGGATTTCGAAACGTGAAAGAAAAGTTCAGTTATTAGTACTTAATTAGGGTCTAAAAATGAATATCTCCATCCAATATTTTTATCTGAAAATTGTCAATAATTTATAGAATAAAACCAAAGATTTCACTTAAACATATAAAGTGTGAGGGGCTCTGCCAAAAACAGGCTCTTCTAGCAAAAATTAAAAATGGACTCAATCAAATAAATCTAAACACTAGAATCGAATTTAAATTGACCAAGTAATGACTTTTGAAACTTTGGACCAATGCATGCCAGCACTGGACTGGCTGTTTGAAGCCGTTTTAATCAGCATGCATGATTTTATCCTATTTAGATGGATGACGTCGAAAGGAGAACTTTCTGTGGCGGCTTTTAGCGCTTCTCCATCGGGACGTGGGCGGTGAACTTGGGTCCGTTTTCTGAGCCTTTCATCGTTCTTGGGGGTTTTTTTCTGAATAGATACTTTTCAGAAGCCTTTTAGTCAGAATATCAAGTCTGTTTAGGGGGAAAGTGAAAGCTTAGTATCTTTCTTGTTAAATAAAAATAAAAAACTATTCAACTAGCCGTAGCTCAATACCTGCCCTGGCGAGAAGCGCCCGCTTTGCCAGAACCCCTCGCAACCAGAGAGAGTGATCATTTCGCTCTTAATTTTTCCAGAGCTTTAAATACCCCATTTAAACAGGGATTACTACACCTACTTTTAACAGTTAAATAGAATTGAATATAATGAGTGATTTTCTTAATTTTCAGACATAATTCCTTCATAATTGAACCCAGGGCTGGTAATAATTTAGAGGACTGTAGATTAAATGCCTAATAAAGGTTGCTTTCGAAAGCCATGGGCACGTTTCCTGGTGGCTGTTTCACACTGGAGGTAAAATCAGCTAGGAATGAAAGCAGCAGGTTTCCTGATTTACAAATCATTTCTAACCGTGAGAGATTCGAGCAAGTAAAAGAAATGAAATCCTATTATAAAACATGGCAAGAAAAGATGGATTAACAGCGTATTAAAGAGTTAAGAGAGGGTTAAATCGTCTAAAATGCCTCTCAGAATGTTTCAAATCTTGCCTTAGCAGACAGACTGCATCTGCCACCTGTATGGAGTTTGCATGTTCTCCCTGTTCACTCTGTGATTTGTCACACATTCCAGAGACTTTTTCGTTTAACTGGCCGCTGTAATTTGTCTCGTTATAACCTTTGCTCCTGTGCCGGTGCCGTGAAATAAATAAACAATAAAATACTGAACATTTTAATATTAAAGATCCAATTCAATCTCACCGTCAATAAAATAAAACAGAAAGCTGCCAAACGATTAGCTGTCGTTCGCTATCAGCGTTCACTCTGTGCTTCTTCGGCGTTTTTTAAAAAATGTTTCTTTGAAAGATTTGTTCATCTCGAGATAACAGGGCAGAGAAAATAAATACACCGACGCTCAGCTTCTCTCTGACTAACCAAGAGATTCGGATTTTCTTGGTAACATTTTAGATGTGAAAAAAAAAATGTAAATCTTTTCTGATTTTAATAAAGATGCTGATGCCATTAGTTTATGATGTGTTCTTAAAAATATTTTCTACTAGGTAAAATCGTTTTTGTTTCGCTTTCTGTCCGTATTATTTGATTCTTCTGATTAATGTGATGGAGCAGTGTGTGTGTGTGTGTGTGTGTGATTCTCAGACGGTGTTAATTAGAGGAGGAGGTGGATTGGTATAACCCTGGCATATGGCTGATCTTCTCCTCTTCTTTACACTGTCTGTACCCACGCTTCATCTTCACGCCTATTTATGAGCAACAAGCTGTAGGTGTTTAGAAGTCATTGTTAGGTTGATTTTTTTTTTTTTTCCTTTTTGTTTTCACAGAAATGATTCAGGCAACAATGTGAATAATTTCTTTTAGTTTTTATTGTGTTTGAAGAATAAACCTGCATTTTTGTGCAGCAGTTGAATACCACGTGCTGCGTTTTCCTTCTGACTGATGTTCTTGGGCTTTGTAGCAGTTTGTTTTAGGATCAAGCAGACGAAAGATTGACAGCATTAAACAGATGGCTTTATACAACTGGGCTGAGAATTAGCTGAATATAAATTCACATCCTTCCCATTGGACAGAATTCCAACTGAGCTGAACTCGGTTTTGAAGCATCCAAAGCGTCTAGATCCAGAAGTGATTCGTTTCACCTTCTCCAGAGACCAATTCAGTAATATTTCTGGAATAAGTCCTTCAGAAGTGCCTTCGTTCCTCATAACACGGATTTAACAAAAGTGCTGTAAGCATTCCTCCGAGATTAAGAACGGGAGATTCATAAACATGACTAAGGTGCATGCTCTATTGGATTGAGATCTGTGGGGTTTAAACCATGTTCTCTCGGCATTAATGGATCCAAAATGTACCAGGAAAATCTAAAAAAATCCCCCCCATACAGTCTGAACCGCTCATACAAGGCAATTGTGACCCTTCCAGTCTTACTTTTGAGGACTTTCATTACGGAAAAGTTACAAAAAATATTCTCATGCATTTGTGGACAAACTGGAGATCATCATCAACATCAAAGAGCTTTTCCTGGATACTGATTACTAGCTCTGAATTGGCTCTTCCCTACAGGCCTAAAATGAAAGAAACTTAAAATATATTGGTTTTATTCTGTCAGCGATGAAATGAAAGGGAATTTAAGAAACATTACATTTGATTCGTTTGTTTATTTATTTGTTGCATTTTCCATACTGTCACCAACTTTATGTTGTACAGGGTGAGTCAAAAGTCACAGGACACCCTTTTATTTCAGAGACGAATGGGGACATGACATATCTGAATACCCCATTAAGTAAAGGGTGAGGGAGGGGCTATCGTTTAGGTTATGCCCGGAACATGGCCGTTATCTTGAAAGCCACCATATTGGATCATGGGAAGTGTTTTTTTTTTTTTAATGGGAAGGTGGCCATGTAGCAAATCAAAGAAGATCGGAATTGTCTCAGAATTCGATGGCCCCAATCAGATTTGCAATATTTATTGTGGTTCAAAACTTTATTAATACAGATACACAGGTAACTGAAGATAGAACTGATGATTCGGATATTCGGGGAACGCAGATGCTGCATCATAGCAACGAATTTCAACAAACGACACCCGGGAAGATCCACCAATTCTACACATTTCTTTACATTTGCTGAGTTTAGCAGACGCCCTTATCCAGAGCCACTTACAACTCATACAGTCTTACAATCCAACTTGTGGGTTAAGGGCCTTACTCAAGGGCCCAACTGTGGCAGCTTGGCAGAGGTGGGATTTGAACCCTGGACCACCAGGTCCTGAGTCCAGTACCTTAACCGCTAGGCTACCACAGTCACAAGGCATCCTTTTATTTCAGAAACGAAAGGGAAAATGACGGATCTGAATACCCCAGCGAGTAATGGGTGATGGAGGGGCTATCTTTAGGTTATGCCCAGAACATGGCCTTCTCCTCTTGAAAGCCACCATATCGGATCAAGGGATAGTCGGTGCTACACAGCACTGTTACATCCCTCATAGCCAAACTCAAAGAAACCGGGATGCGTGTTCGATTACCGACCAACAAACCACGCCAGCGTTTGTGAAAAAAAAGTCCACGATGAAGTACGCGACCTGTCCTGTGACTTTTGACTCACCCTGTAGCTCAGTCGTGGGAAATGAGAACTGTGTGAGTTTTATTTCACTATCAAGCGGCACAAAAGGTTAACGCATGATGCTTGTGATGCAATTCACCTCACTTGCTCCTCTGCAGGTCTTGTGCCGCCCCTCCTGAAATGCTGCATTATGAGATTGCTTTGCTGTTTGCTGTTACTCTGGGGATGGCTGTACAGCTTGGAAATGGTGTCTCAATACTTCTGGCCATCTCCATTTACCGTCCCTCACCTGAGTGCCATTCTGAGCGTGATAAAGGGTTTCTCAAATCCATCAGGATGAGGATGATCAAATGAACTGATGTGAGACTGCAGTTATCTTTTCTCCTCGTGCTCCTGATAACGAGCTAATCGTTAAGCGCCGAGCGCGGCCGCATTTAAGGAATATCAATCACATACCTATTATCTGAGCTCTGCGTGCCTTTATTGCTCACCCTGTGGAGCAAAACTAGAGCTTTAGCTTTATCAGCAGTTCACGATCTGATTTCTTACTTCCTATTTAGCTGAAAATGATTGTCAATTACAGACATGTCGGGTCTTTTTGAATCGTTTTGTTTTATCATCCGTCTGAGTTCAAATGACTGCGCTAGAATTAGAATCATCACTGCTTATTGGTTCTTCCAGGAAAGAAATGTTAGGAATGCATTATAAACCTGATCAGTTCACATTAACGCTATGTTTTAATCTATCTTCTTTAGCTTCACTTACATGTTGATCACTTTTAAAAAACAGCCTCAGTGGCTTAACCTACCAGTTCAGGTTAGTGACTACAATCCTCAGCAAGAAAAAGAAATTAATTTACAGAATCTTCTAGTGCATAAAGATAAAAGTCAAATTCATCCATCCATCCATCCATCCATCCATTATCTTCCGCTTAATTCCACCCGGCAAATCTGGGCACAAGGGCAGGAACAAGCCTCGATGGGGCACCAATCTATTGTACACACACACACACACACACACACACACAAATGGCCACTTTAGAGACACCAATTCACCTAACACACGTCTTTGGACTGTGGGAGAAACCCAGAGTAAACCCACACAGACACAGGGAGGACCCAGGTCTCTACACCCTTGGATTGGACCCGGGACCTTGTTGCTGTGTGGCTGTGGTGCTACCCACTGAGCCCCGTGCCGCCCGTGGGCAAATTCATCAGGGACCCACTTTACTGGGGCACATGGTGCCATAAAATGTTGCTGTGTCCCACTAAAATCAAGTCGTCTAAAAGTGGATTTTATCCCAGATTGCAGAGCAGAAATCCAGGCAGCTAACGCTTTCAGTCTGAGCCGGTGCCTTTCCTGTTTTTTTTTTTCTTTGGATGGAGTAATTGACGTGCACAATTTTTTTAAAAACAGATAGTCAGCCACGCTGAACACAAATTAATGGCTTAAGAACTTTATGTTTTGGCCGCTTCTGACTGACCAGTTGTACATAGAGCACTAAAGCAAATACGTTTTTTAATTTAAAAAGAAATGTTAAAATTAATGCCATTAATAAAAAAAATCTTTAGTATTTATTTGTTTGGGATTTCTCATGCATGGCACAATTACAGCCACTTTAGTGTTAAATCACAAACTATCTAGTGTTTAACGGTCTCATTTTTATACACAATTATACGATCAGAACAGTACATCTGTGCCCCTCTAAATTCTTTCTAAGCCCCAGTAGGACAAATATACTGCTCACAAAAAGGAGGGGCTATTTCATTAGCTTCATTCAACGTCGAATATTGGTGTAGAACAGAAACGGCCCTGGTGTTTAATTGTACTACAGCTTACTCTAAAAATAAATAACTATAATAACCTATATCATGGGTAATCAGGGGCACTTCCACACTTTATACCTTAAACCATAAAGATCACTGTTGTTAAATCCAGGGGTCGAGGCTTCAGACATTGAGACCAGAATTCTCTACAGGGTTCAAATCTGGACCAGGCCAAACTATGAAATGATCAATCAGCCAGAGATTAGAAAAAACGTCACGTGTTAGACTGAGTTTCAGAACAAACATGCAAATCTCTTCGTGACTTTATCGTTGTGTTTCAGAAGAATCTTGATTTAAATGAAAGCGGAGCAAACATGATAATCGATCATTTACATAGTAGTTTTGATACTTTGCACATAGTGCAATATAATATAATATAATATCATATCATATCATATCATATAATATCATATAATATCATATAATATAGTATAATATAATATAATATAATATATAATATAAAAGCATTTAGTACTGTACTGTACAATATTCCTATCCTTGTATTAAACCTAAAACACTGAACAAAAACTACAGAGAAAGTAGAAAAGATACCATTTTTTGTTCCTCCCTTTCAAGACTGCGATTCTTTTTTCTGTCAGCAGGTGTCACAAGGGTTTGCGTGTATTTTTTTATTATTTTTTTTTAAAAAAAATTTTGCATCCAGACCCGAATTAGATCTAAACAAGACAGATTTTTATTGTACGTACAGATTTTTTTTTATGGAACAGATGGCTAATGGACGCTGACCAGATGGATTTTATACAGTTCGTACCTGTTCTGCATTCCAGCCACCTTGAGTGAGAATTTTAGAAGTGCGCTGCTCACAAAAATAAGGGATGTTTAAAAATTGGAAGAAAAAATATGAAGAGGATCCCATAAGAACTGCTGGATAATCTGATCCTGTCCATGCCCCGTCACTGTCAGTGTGTTTCGGCACTCTTGGGTGACCATACACCCTACTGAACAGTCAATGTGGGGGCACTCTGGTGCAGGTTTACATTCTTCTGTTCCCCCATCAATATATCACTTACTAATCAATCGCCATCATTAAGTTCGGATCTTCTTTGTGTAATCAAACAACTTTCTTTGACTTACAAAATCAAATCAAATCAAATGCTTCCTCTTTAGTCACTTCATATCCATTTTGAAATAGCCCCTCATTTTTGAGAGCCAGATGTCATGGATCAGAGCATCACACGGTAAATCTCCCTCACTTCACCTCTCAGCGGCTGTAACGGTCAATAATGGTAAAACACTGCCACCTGGTGGTACAAGCGAAACAGGATCTCACCGAATGAGGAAGAAATATTTTTTTTTTACATATTACGTCAAATCAATAATAATTTTAAAACTGCACTGCTCCCAAACATTAGTGGATATTTCATCAGTTAATTATTTTTCCTTTTATTTCATTCGGTTTTTATTCTATTTTTGTAAGCACTATATACAAGTATAAAAACACACCGTTGAACAAGCAGTGAGAATATAATAATTAGTCACAGAATATTAAAGTAAATAAATGCTTACCGCATCATCATGATCTCACTAAAGATGAATGTGGGTTATACGGGGGCACAGAATTTAGAGGGGCACAGCTGTAGTTCTACAGTCTAAAGACTGTAGTCCTTTTGTTTCTTAGTAACGCGCTAAGGCTAGAATGATCCATCACATAAAAAGTGGGTCCGGACCATTAGAGAAAAGCAGGAACAAACACAGTATGTAGAGAAACAGGGGGACTAGGCTCTGTCATTGTAAAAGTGCAGTGGTTAAAAACCTAAAGAAACAGCAGAATATATATATTTTTTAAAAACACATAGAAGAACTCAGACTTTTGTACAGTACTGTAAGCTGTGCCGCGAGGATAAACAGAAGAAAAATAAACCAGTGTTAGCAGCAGGGGGCGCTACAGGCCTTACAGCTATAGATTTCTGACACGTGCACTTTTTCTGCTTGCAGTAGATTAAGCAAAATGTGTTTAAACCTTGTTCATGTGGACACTTTGAATTTTGTACCGATTTGGAAAGGCACCCTACACGAGCACAAGAAAGATGCATTATTGCTAGGAATAAATTATAATTTTGTCATAGGACCATCGGAACAAGAACCAGCCGATGCACAAAAAGTGCTCATTAAAACGCGTAGAATTATTCCCGTTTATTTCTGCCATCAGCATCGTGCGTTAGCACCTGGCCGCGCCATTAGCCCTTATCGCTAAATTCTGACGTCATAACCTTGCCGCAATAGGACCAGTTTAAATGGAGCTTTTCTATAGTCGTGATTCAATTTCTCACTTGTCCAGACAGCAGATGGTCACTCTTCTCACATGGCTGACACGTGCTCCCCTGTTTCCATGGTTACAGCATGGCTAGCTTCAAATAATTCGCTATATAAATCATAAATTGTTCGTGCACTGATAGTTGTGGACGATAATATATGCTAATAATATATAGGAGCTATAAAGCTTTATTGAACAATAATACATTCTGGCTCCTTTCGGGGTATTGTAAAGGGAGACCTTGTGAATCAGAGAAGTTTTAAAGTCTGGGTTTGGGACTTGTCTAAGCTATTTATAGTGTAATAAAGTTCACATACTAATATTAATACAAATAATAGCTTGGGGATTTAGAAGTTACCCTACTTAAAGAATCATCAAATATTTATTTCTATATATTTATAGTCGTTATGCCAAATGGGTTCCATTTGCTTCGCTGTAATTCTTTGCTATAAAAATGAAACCTTTGCTATAGTTTTTAACGAAACATTTATTTCTATAGCGCTTTTTACAGCGGAGCATTGCTTCAAAGCAGCTTTACAATCTTATATGATCTTAAAAGGCCAATCCCAAACTGAGCAAGCGTAGGGCGACAGTGGTAAGGAAAAACTCCCTGAATATTGAAGGAAGAAACCTCAACAAGAGTCTCGACCTCCATGGGTGGCCTAGACACCTTACAATAATAAAATGTTAATTATTAATAAAATAAGCAACAAAACAGATTTTAAAATCAGTCCTCAGTGGGAAGTCCCCACTTCGTCACAGAGACACAGAGACAACGTCTGTTAGTGACTAAATAATGGAGGGAGTTTCGGCCTTCTGGTGGGACACCAGATATGAGGGAGGATCAGGGTTTCTGCACAAAAATCCATCCTAATAGCATCAGGACACCAAATACATTTAAATAATTTACCAAAAGTGTGTTTTTTTTTTTTACAAAAAACAAAACATTTAAAAAATAATGTTGCTAACAGGACAGTATGTTTAGTACGTTTGACCTTCTGTTGTCATAGAGATAATTTACTTCTGATCTTCTCATGGTCATCAGAAGATTTGGACGACTGAACGTTCTATTGATCATGTGACTTGTAGTTTGTTCCCTAATTGTCAGAAGTGGGAATATTTTAGGGTAACAGGACTGAGTGAAAATGTGTATTTTAAGGTAAAATAATCTGGTTTTCTTATGAGTTATATGTAAAATACTTTTCAGTGTTCTAGGTAGTGTTTATTAATGTTTTAAACTACATACCTTAAATTGCATTTGTATCACTGTGACACAATTTTGGGAACAGAAATGACACCCATTTAGTGAAATAGCTGATAAGCAAATGCTAAAAACAGTTTATGTTTTGCGTTTTGGTTGCCGGTTAATTAACGAGATTTCACAACTTCAGTGTTTGACCAAATCCAGTTTAGCTGGTACACTCACACCTGCTCTCCACCGAAACACAACATATGCTTGTTTTTCAGCAGGCAGAGTTGAAAGAATATCAGTGGTATGGATTTAGAGAGTGGCCAAATATTTAGACATGGAAACAGGAATTGTGTCTTTACCTTTTTGTAATAGCAGCAGCAGCAGCAGGTTTGTAAATGCATTGGGAGTCGTCTCTTTCATTGCTCTCTGATTGACTTTTATGACTTTTACTTAGGGGTGAGACCTGATCAGAAAGGGAGATGTTTTGTCACACAAACAATCTCACATCATATGATACAATATCACAAGACCAGCAGTGTGCAGCCCAGCATCTGAACCCACAACTCAACAACAACGAGCAATGTTTAGAAATCTCGAGTTACTCTAGAGATGAGAGATCACTGGTGAAAATACACTGCTCATAAAAATTAAGAAGATATATCACTATAGGAGATTTCATTTCGACTTTTCGTGAGCCGTATAGTTTCAAGAAATTCTAGGATCAATCAATGTAAATAAATATAAAGATAAACAAACGCAGACAGATTAGATCGAGAGAAAGACTGACAGAAATGGTAAGTAAAAGCATTTCT
Source organism: Parotocinclus haroldoi (assembly GCA_034779995.1). Lineage (NCBI taxonomy): Eukaryota > Metazoa > Chordata > Actinopteri > Siluriformes > Loricariidae > Parotocinclus > Parotocinclus haroldoi. Next base: position 23,706 of record JAUZST010013462.1, read on the forward strand.
TTGTTATTTTATGTATTTTAATTCTTTCTACTTGACTGTTTCTGTAACTTTACATTTGTACTTTTACTTTCACCATTTCAGAAGATAAATCTGTGTGTTTTACTCATTACATTTTCAAAACAGGCTCTTGTTTTAGCTTTAGCTTTAATCAATCTATCTAATCTAATCTCGTTTTTCTTTTTTTTATTTGGGAAATTCTGGTCGGTACCTAATGAAACAAAATCCAAGTGCTAGGTTTATACCTCTGACGTTGTGACTGGAGTGACGATGCACAGGGTTTCCTGTCTACTAAAATGCAGAGAGAGTTTGAAACAGTCAGTGGTGACTGTGGTTTGGGTTAAATAATTATTATTTACTGCATTATTGAGTATTGCCATGACTAGACCGTATTTTATATCATTTTAGTTCCTCATGTCTGAAAATGTTTTTTTTTATTTTGTTGATGCAGTGCTTTGCTAAAACCAAGTTTAAAAGGACTTTTTAAGTAATACTTTTACTGTTAGAATTTAAGTACATTTGGCAGCATTTTGGCAGTCCGTGGGACTACTTGAGTAAAATATAAGCAGTATTTCAACTTTTGAGAACTTTTGTACTTCATCCACCTCTGAAGAGACACGACAGGCAGGCAAACAGACAGATGGAGGATGGGCAGCTTAACAGAGAGGCAGACAGACATGTCTGTTGTTTTATTTCTAGGAGAAAGACTGAGCAGAAGTCAGTACATTACAGTGCGTTACAGCAGGGTGGAGTCAGCAGAGTTATTCGGACAGTTAATACACCCTGTTATTAGAGGGCTGGGCTCTTATTGTACAGACCTGACGTGTGCCTTCTATTAATAACATCGATAGTCTATTCAGGTATGTCACATTTAACAATAGACACTGTTACAAATCAGCATGGTAAAAAGCAGAGACTAGCCTTCAAATGAGCAGCAAGAGATGAGAGTGGCAAGGGAAAACTTCCTGCTACTGAAAAATGAAACAGTGCTGCTGCACTGACACTAAACTGTCGGAAATATCAGTGGAAAAGTTTCACAAGCTGGGATGTAAGACGAGATCCAGCTTGATTTGATTTTTTAAGGTTGCGTGTGTGTGTATGTTTTGCTTGTGTGACCTTCTTACACTAACTGTGGTGTGTGTGCTAACTGCAGGAAGTGTAAGAAGGTCACACAAGCAAAACACACACACACACACACACACACACACACACACACATATATATATAATCTCTTCAAAACATTTTTGTCGTATCACATATCACAGTATCAAATCACTGTGGTAGTTTAACTGTGGTGTGTGTGCTAATTGCAGTTAAACTACCACAGTAACTACAACACAAGCAGTACCATTACCAGATTAGCATTAATTCATGCTTGCACTTTGTCTAGGTGGAATTATTGACATCTTTCATCGCACAAAAATGAGGGGATATATCATTTTGTTATTAAACGTTATTTTCATGTAAACATTTTTTGAGCAGATTTATATATATATATATATATATATGACACAATCAATACAAACGGCTGAAGTTCAACCCGAACATCAGAATGAGAAAGAAAGATTTCAGTGACTCAAAATGTTACCGGGTTGTTGGTGCTAGACGAACTAGTCTGAGTATTTCAGAAACTGCTGATCGACTGGGAATTTCAAACACAGTCCCATCCACCTCATTTTCTCTACATTTCTCTCTCTCACATATATATATATATTTCTCCCCAGTGAGTGTGTTTAACATTTGGATTAAACCTGGTACTAGTAAGGTATACATAATAAAGTGGCCAGTATTTGTATATCCCTGGGTTGCCAGGGATTGCTATTGCAGCACCAAATGACGATCGCCCTTCCCCCTCAGTTGTGTCTGATTTAAATGAATCTACAAATAATATAATCTAACACTGAATAACAAAAATGATTATTGTTCCATGTAGAAGTGTAACATTTCAAGTTAAATGTAAAAATGGGATTTTATTCCTAACATTAAACATCATTATATTATCTCTATAGTAGCACTTTCACATAATTATAACGATGCAAACGATTTACACACTTACTGCGTGTCTGAGCAATAATTAAAGTTCTTCAATAAATTCAAGTGTTAAATGTAAACTGAAGAGTCCGGCTGATTTCGTAATATGCTAACGAGTGTGACTTTATGAACAGGTCAGATTAATCATATGACATAAAGACATTATTTATAAGAAATGTGCAATGAAGAAAAGAAAAGAAGAAAAAAAAAATCACAGAACTTTAAATGTACTGCTCTCATAAAATGGGGGATACTTAAAAATGAAACACGCCTTAATTCCATCCCATAAAATGACATATGCCTATTTTTATGAGCAGTGTAAGACTTGAGAGAAGCAAACAGTGCAGAGTTTTAATTAGAGCAGCATAATGTTCATCAGGCATGAGCCAATAATCAAGTCACCATAATGGTGACCGTCCCATCACACACACTGCAGGTATTTATAGCCTGATCATGCTTGTTCAATGCCATTTTTGTCCAGGGAGCTTAATCCAAAAAAAAGATCCAAGATAATGCACCCTAACTCTTTTGTCTCTGTGTGTGTGTGTGTGTGTGTGTGTGTGTGTGTGTGTGTGTGTGTGTGTGTGTTGCATGTTAGTCCTCCGAATCTCTCCCTTAATCTTTTTTTTTAAAATCCAAATCGGGCCGTGCTGAGCCAATACACAATATCAAAACTTTCAGCAGATTTGCAGTATTTAATCTGCATTTTAAAATATTCACATGAATGTATATGAATGTATTAATGTACTCCTACTAAAAGTTTCTAATAAAATCAAAAACACTATTCTAAAGTTTTGGGTGCTATAAGAAAAACATGGGGATTAACAGTAAGCCTGCCTCAGTGCTCTACTGCCTCAAGAGATTAGAGATTAGGAGCAAATCCATGAAGAGCTTTAAAAGTCATTAAGAGGACTTTGTAGTGAATGTGGTATAACAGCTAGCTAATGCACACTGCTGTTACCTAGTTACGTGCAAGTTCTATGTTAGCTTGTGTTACAATTTCTAGCTCTGAAGGTTTTTCTGAAGTCTCCGTTTGCACTGCAGGCTTTAAAAATACAGACTGCAAGTTTACCGGTAGCATTTTAGTGGACTTAATTCTCCTAAGGTAATGTCAGATTTGAATCATATGCGTATGGTACTTGTTCATTGGCTCCTGCCTGCTCTATGGTTATGTCAGTTACTGATAGTGAACTGCAATGGGATTAGATTAGACTGGTTTGGAATTGTTAATGGGACCAAATTGGGAAGGATGTAGGATTTTGATGGGACTGGGATAGTACTTCAGTAGGACTGGCATGGTATATAGATAGGACTGTGTTGGGCAAGGGATATGGATGGAAGTGAGTATGGGTCTGAATTTAGGACTGGGTTTGAATTGAGGTGTCATTAGTTTGGGACTGCAGCTGGCTCTGAATTGGAATACGACTGGAACGCACACTGAGTTTAGGATGCGACTGGGACAGAACTGGAATGGGACAGGTACAATATTTGAAAAGGACTTGCATGGGATGGGATTTTGATGCGACTGGGTTTGAAATCGGATGTAATGCAGGGCTCTGGATTCATTTTTTCCCACTGGGGAATATAATATTTCATATTAACTGGTTACCTATGCATGCTGGAGAATAATTTTCTTAATGTGTTGTTGTACCTACAGTAAGCTTCACACCGAGGAGCACTGCTCTGGCTGATTGGAAATTACCAGCAGTGTCTGTGACTTTGTTTTATACACGGCTCACAAAAATGAAGAGATATCTCATTATTCATTATGACATTTTCCAATATCATATTTCAAATTATTATCCATTATTCTTCTTCTTTCCTCGCGGTTCAAGTCCCGCTTGATGCGGGGTCCGCTCATACCCACGAAGACGCGACGAGGGAATACTTTGACCGACGTGTCGCATCGTCTGTCATCAAAGACACACACACACACACACACACAGTGTCAATGCCAATTTAGAGACACCAATTGACCTAACACGCATGTCTTTGGACTGTGGGAGCAAACCGGAGTACCCAGAGTAAACCCACGCAGACACAGGGAGGACATACAGACCCCACACAGAAAGGACCCAGGTCGCTCCACCCTGGGATTAAACCCGGGACCTTCTCGCTGTGAGACACAGTGCCAGCAAAATTATTATTTATTAATATATCTCAAAAATGAAATATGCCGTAATTTTTGTGAGCAGTGAATATTTGGCCTACGGTTATTAATTTACTTTTATTCAATATGTTTTAATCAATTAATTAATGTCCAGTCAACAGCCAAACCACAGCTCTCATACAGAAAGGCTCACACTTTACCTCATCTCCAGAATCCAAACCCATTTGTGCCCAAAACCAAACATCATGCACTCCTTCAGAGGTGACCCTGTGGAGCTCGAACTCACACATTTTCAAAAACTGATCGCACTTGCGACAAAGTCATTTTGGTCAAAGTCTAGAGCCCCGTCATTTGGTTGTGACCGGGTTAAGACTGAATGAGACTGAACTGGAACATGTGATGTAAATGGGACTGGGACAAAACTGGAATAGGGCTGAAGTCAGAACTGGGATGGGATTTGATCGGGACTGGGAAACGAATGGAATGGCACTGGGATGGGAATTGGAATGGGATTTGGAATGGGACTGGGAAACGAATCGAATAGCACTGGGATGGGAATTGGAATGGGACAGGGGTTGGGATTTTCTCTTTATATATAATACAAAATTACTGCATTTGATTCTAAAATTTAATAACTCGTTATGCAAACAGTGTTGGGCTGAAGCTACGCAGATCCACATTCACATGAAGCGGTGTTTAACGAGCGAGTTCAGCTTATTTCATCTTCCACATCAACTCTTCATTCTAGAGAACAGAAGAAACAGTAAGATCCATTATAACCAAACCATACAGTCTGAAACTTTTAAGCAACAACACGACCTCAGGGACGCAAACCTAGTGCTTCGTGTTTAGCTTACACTGCGTAATAAGCTAATAAGTAAAACGGTCTTGTTAGTGAGATTTAATGGCCTAACTGGTTTAGTTCTGGCATCTCTTGAACATCCTGAACACTTTGCTCAGCTTTCAGAAGAGCTTTCAGTTAATTCTAGGATCAGTCCCAGCTCAGTTGGCAGAAACGTCTTTTCTTGCATCACCTTTTAGCTCTTTAGCAGGGTTTCACATTACGTAGGGAGCTCTACGAGTTTTAAATCCAGGTTACAATCCTTCTGGTTTAATGAGAAACAGTTTCAAAAGCTCAGGTTAAACATATGAACTTGGATTTGCGCTTTATACTCTGCATCACAATCTTTCTTTACACTGCCAAAATGTTACGAATGTTTAGACACGATTTCATCCATTCTTTTCTCATCATATCCGATTTATCTTGACCCCAATTCAGTACATCGCTTATCATAACGCATCATAGTCTAAAAATCATAGATTTTTCATTTAAATAAATGGCTTATGTTGTCTGTTCTCATCTTTATTTTCCCTTGTGCCAAAACCGATCACCTGTACTTTGCAGCCCGCAGTGTGTGCGCAGTGTTGTGTCCCCGCCCCCTTTCCTTTACACTGCGCAGGCGTGCGGCGGCAAATCGTAAACAAGCATGTCTGCCGTGTGGAACTTTAACATGGTCTGTGAGAGTGATGTTTGTGTTTGTTTGTTTATTTGGCTTCTTTAACGTCGCTCACTGGTATCAGTGGCCATCCAGCGACACACACAAGGTTACATCCATACACATGTTTATTTTAAGACTAGTCAAACATACACACACGCAAGTCAATGACAATTTAGAGACACCAATTCACCTAACGCACATCTTTGGACTGTGGGAGGACACGGGGAGGACATGCAGACTTCACACAGAAAGGACCCATTAAAATGCTTCAATACAACTCATTTAATACATCATTTAAAGAACAAACACTTGGTACAGCATGGTGAGGTTTCAAGGCTCACTGGAGAGAATTTAACGCAGCCCACCCTCGCCCGTATGAGTGTGACAGTCAAAAGGCGTACGTACGTAAACAACCTAAAAATAATTTAATTCATCGGGTTAGATGACCAGCCTTTTTCAGTGGTGGAAGAACATTTGTGCCTGCAAGCATTTTGTATATTTTCTCTTTGAAAAAAAGACAAAAACACGTTTTTACTGACAAGCTAATTTCTTCATTAAGATTCCCTTTTTTCCAGATCATGTAGCCAGTAGCACTCATCATAACTCAATCGAAAAAAATGTACAGCCAGTCAATGTGATCGGCACCCATGGGTGATGGGTTTCGGAATCGGCCGCAGAAAATATGTTCGGAGCTTCCCTACTTATAAGGTTTAGGCACTTTTTCTTCCCACTGCTAAACTAGGCTTGTTTAGATTGGACTTTGGTCCTACATACTGCTCACAACAATCAGGGGATCTTTCATTATGAAAGATTTCATTTTGAAGTATCCCCTTATTTTTTGTCAGCAGTACATTTGTAAAGCTGCTTTGAGGGAAAAAGAAATAAATCCGCTGTTTTATTGGTTAAATCATCATTATATTTATTAATGCAGCAATACATTTAAATGACTAAACAACAAATTCACGGCAATTCAGACCACATGACCTCTGCTATGATGACGGCTTTAATATACTGAGTTACTGTATGTGGATTTTCCACATTAAGCAGAGGGGAAATACCTTCGTCTGTTACACAAACCTGACTCTGTGCCTCAAGATATCCATTACAGCTTAACAATATGGCTCTGTGTTTAGGTCCATTTTTCCTCTCAGACACTAGTAGAAAAAGGTGATCTTGTTCAGAGAAGGTAGAGGGGGAGGAGAGGGGAATAAGAAGGCATTTTGTATCAAGGGAAATTCTACTAGAGTCCTGACCAGTGGAAACTAATGGCTAATACGGGTAATAATATGGATAATACCCAATAACCCCACTGTATGAACATTCAAACGAGACTACTCACTACTCACTCGCCTTTTCAGCCTTCTTTATATTTCATAATAAATAACATTTAAGATTGTATTATGTAGACCAGAGTTTCAGACGCCTAGCACCGTTCCATTGTCATCTCTCTTTCTCTCCGTCAGCAACACTGCATCCTGACCGAGGCCTCATTTTAGTGTGAGTAATGTGCTGAGTAGAAACAGGTACCCTTTAGGGAGATCTGAAATAATAAGAATAGTACCACGGAGTTAGTCCTAGATCTGAGAACTGGGTTGTTCCTTGGCCTGTTTTCATTAGAAAACTATTTTTGGATTAAAAGCCAGTGGATTTGAGTTCATATATCCACATGAGATTCAGATTTTTATTTTGAGGCAGCAAAAAAAAGACAGAAACGGAGCAAGAACAATACTTGTCCATTTGCTGCGTTTTTGTTTTTACAGATTATATGCAAACTTTGAACAAAAACCTGTGCACTGTGCATTACAGCACATGCAGGTTAATTACATCATTTGGGACATGAGAGTAGAGGACAAGTGAAATAATACCATAGCAAAAGAAAAGCAAAAAAGACCCACAGGATCATTAATGCTGTACCAATGTGAATTCTGGCTTTAAGGGCTTTATGTGTCTGATCATCTAGCCCACAGACTAATACATTTACTTCTCTTAGGACGAAGGGAAAAGGGAATTGCTTCCAATATATGGAGCTTATTAACAAAGTCTATCCCATCTGTCCGGAAGTTTCCCCACTGTGCTATGGACATGGACTGGTGCTTTCGGGCAAGCGACTCTTTGGCTCCCCCTCTCTCCCAAACTAAGAACACGCCTTCCATTTTCTGCTTCTCCCCCACAGTCGCATCGTGACGGGTCTGTGTGAGCGTCCTAGGTAGCTGCTATAGACCGGATGGCTGCTCCATGTTGCTGTGTTTATCCTCAATCCCTTTCCCCCGTCACCGTGGCTAGTCTTTCGTCAAATGCCATTATATGTGCTTAATGTGCTAAGGAGTTTTTATTCATGTTCCCATACTGTACTTTTCTGAGGACAGTATGTGGGCAGGGCTTTTTTAAAAATCTCCAATCTTTCCCGATGTTTAGCATATTCTAGTTTTCCTAAGGTTACATCGTCCTGTCTTGTCTCTCCAACACCCCCACCCCCCCGTCCAATTTTGCTGTATATTGTACCTGCTACAATGTATATGTGACAATAAACTCCAATCAATCAATCGGAGTCTGTGGGGGAGGGGGGGGACGCAGCAAATGTTGTAAGTGCTTTTTTGACAAGCAGATGTAAAGATGGCAAATAAATACTCAACAGATTTGGACAGGAAATCACAATTCCCCATAAATAAGTGAAATACATGTAAAGGTATGTTATTATTGAGTACAGAAGTTAAAGTTTTGTGAATCTCTGCCCAAAATGGCTTTATTTTTTGCACGAAATACACAGCAGTAACGAGCTTCACAAAACCCATGTGATTTCGATCTTAAGTAGCCCGAAAAGGTCTTGGTTTAACTTAGACCATCATCTACTATGATAAGCTTATACAGAGATTTATCAGAAATCACACCATATCCAGTCAATCTCATATTTATAGTGACTTCCTGACACCTGCAGGTTATACACAATGTCCGGGAAATATTTTTTAGAGCAAATAAGAGAGAGAGAGAGAGAGAGAGAGAGAGAGATTAATTGATTGATTAATTTAACGCTATGTTCTCTCGTTGGTTGTATTACGGGGGGATTAGGATGTCACGTTATTCATTGCATACAGGTACGCAGATCGTATTCATTTCAGATAAACGTCTGTTATATAATCTAAATTGTGATCTTGAGATTAGTGTTTTCATTTTTATGGCTGTGAGAAAGCAGAGAACTACTCAGAGAATATAGGGCTGATGCATATTTGTAATTTATTCTAATATTTTATGAATTGACACTATTCTTATATGATATTGGTTCAGGGAGTTTTTACCTAGCCACTGCTTGCTCAATTTGGGATAGGCTTTTTAATACAGTATAATGCTGTAAAGCTGTTTAAAGTGTTTAAAGTGTTCAAAGGCAACACTCCAAATCTAACTTGACTTGTTTTATAAACACTGTTTTTTGTAATATTATATTATCTCTCATTTATTTGTCTACATAATATTATATTTTATTTTAATCATTATATTTTTACCCATGTCCTCTCACTTGAAATGTATTCAGCTTCTGGTTATTTAAACTATTACCATAAAATTATTCATTACATTACAGAAGTTTAATTCTGGAGAAGGTTGGGTCCCTTTCTAAGTCTTTGTCCTGCGAAAATTACAAGACCACTGCAAAATGATCAGTTTCTCTGGTTTTACTGTTTGTTTGTTCATTTGGTTTTATTCTATAAATTCCTGATTAATACCAAGTAATAATGTTTATTTGCGGCAAATTCAAGAGCATTTATTGTCTGGTCAGAATAACAAAACAATAGTGTTGTGTTCAGATGCAAAAGTTTAGAAATCAATATTTCAATCATGAATTTCATGCATTCTGTACTTTTCCTTTATTAAAGAAGATTCGGTTCTAGTGATCCCCTAATCAGTAGCTCATTAAGTAGAATAAGGAGTCTGTGCTGGATTTCAGATACTAATACTGGAATGGAATTTGATGCCATACATATAGATTTGATCATTTTAGAGAAGTCATTTTAGCCTATGACATTGTTTCCTTAAGTTTTGTTTGATTTTTTTTTCCTGAGGGAGCTGTTTGTAGTTATTGGACTACTACGTGTGAATTAATTTACCATTGAGATGTAACGATGACGGTGTTCTACTGAAACGCTGCTCGGACTGTGCGGTCACTCAGAGGCTGTGTGGGTCGAAAGTTGTCCCCAAGCAACCCATCGTTTCCTTCATTCAGCTCTGCTCCTTTAACATGAGACCTGAGCCTCCGGAACTCCTCAATCTGCAGAGATATAAAACATGTGATTCATGTGGTTTCCTAGCAGTAAAGATACTTGTCTATAAACCAGAAGGTCCAGGGTTCAAGTGTCATTCCACCAAATGGGTGCCATTTCCATCCCCAGGGCATGTGTGTGTGTACTTGTAAGAAACCTGTGCATTATTAAGCTCAGTGAATATAATTTAAAACATTAAATCACTACCTAAAACGCTGAAATAATAAATATATAATAAACTGATACAGCATGGTGGCACCGCTGCCTCACAGCAAGAAGGTCCCGGCTTTAATCTCAGCGTGGAGCAGCCTGGTTCTTCTCTTTGTGTGGAGTCTGGATGTCCTCATCCTACATCCTGGCCCCGTGTGGATTAAGCGGAACATAATGGATGGATGGATGGATGTGCTGAAGGTTACGTATTTAACCTGACATTAGTATCAGTGGCTGTGTGTGACAGGAGCCAGGGAGTAACAGTACTAGTCAAACACACTCACACGGAGGTCATTTAGAGTGACCAATAAAACAAAGGCTTGTTTTTGAAATGTAGGAGGATATGGATTAAACAGGCACAGTAAGGAGGACATGCCAAATCCACAGCTGTGTGGCATCCACGCTAACCCTCAGCGCCACCGTGCCACCCCACTGACTGTGTGAGGATTATTACAGATACTGTAGGTGCATGGTGCCCGTACCTGCATTTGAGAGATGGTTAGAGGGTAACGGTAGAGGATCCAGATGACATTTTCGCTGCAGGGCGGCGTCGTTAACGAGCCCTCGTACACCCAATAATCTCGCAATAAAGGATCTACAGATATGGAGAGGAAACAGAGTACAAAAAGAGGAGCAGGGTTATGCTTAGTTAATACAGATTATATAATACACAGGAAAAAGTGGAAACTTACCTGGTAATAACGTATTTGGATTAAAACATGGTATTAGTTTGGTTTTTCCCTGTAACAACAGAACGTTTCTTATTAAAAATACACTTACTGATACTTTTATACACAGAACGTAAATTAAACTGTACAAATGAATGACATTATAATAGCTGTAATGAATAAAGAATGCACACAGTATCTCAGTAGTTTCTAAGCTACCTTCTCTTATGTTCTACAGTTATCGGAGCCTATCCCAGTAATCAGTAAATACAGGCAGAAATGCAGGGGGCACTGCCAGTCATGTCTCTGGGTGACACCCAGCTTTGACTGGGAACCACGTCATTTTATCAAAACTTTAAACAGTTTACATACTGGAATATAAAGTCACTATCAGCTTCCAAAAACTCTCCATTTCTTGTTTGCTACAATTTTTTTGGACGCTTTATGTTTGATGATCCTCCATTATGCTACCCTCTGAGCTGAAATAACAAAATAATGGAAATAACGGTAAAAGACAAAATCAGAACCCGTCCCGGGCCTTATATTGTAAGATAGAAAATGTACGGTAGCCTACATGGAGGGGAAAAAAAACAATGTCTTTTTTTATTGCGATTTTGTTTTAAGAATTGTATTTCATAACTTTATGAACTTTAGTGTTTTTTTTTCTTAAGAAAGCCTTCGTGTAAGCGACCCCTGATTATCCAATGTTTTTTTTTTGGCAGGCTCTCAGAACCTAACCGACTTGTTAATGAAGCATTAAACTGTGCACAAAAACATCACGTTTGCCAGAGGTTGTGTAAACAAAGTACGCCTTAGCTGTTTTGAATAGCTATCACAGACGTCACTGTACACATCTTGGAAGTGTGATTGTCACCATGGAAATTTTCTGGGTCTGTGGGCAATCTTGTAATTAGCATAATGCTAACCTGATAACAACACATTATTATTGTACGAGTGAGTGCAGGTACATAATAACAATCTCTGGGTTATACAAGAGTGTGCGTTTGCTTTGGGTGTATATTTGCATTATGTATTATTGTTGCATGATTTATTTATCACATATGACTGCAAAGCCCCTTATGATAGGTGACTTAATTTAAACTGTGTGTGTGTGTGTGTGTGTGTGTGTGTGTGTGTGTGTGTGTGTGTGTGTGTGTGTGTGTGTGTGTGTAAGTTGTAACAGT
>JAUZST010013463.1:0-11013 GCA_034779995.1 Parotocinclus haroldoi
TGTGTGTGTGTGTGTGTGTGTGTGTGTGTGTGTGTCACATATGTGATTGGTACCTTGTCTCAGCAGAGAAAAAAACAGATTCACATCTGGAATCACAATTACTAGATAGAATGAACCAAAAAGTTAACATTAACTAAAAGTATCACTTAAACAGGTTTGGCTAATGAACGAAGAAAAGTGGAAAACAAGTCAGCTCATGTTTGACATCATAGCTGAAGGGCATTTCACTTCATTCAGGCTTGGCAAGGAAATCAAAACGCAAACAGGTAAACAATGTTACACACAAGATATTTCCTTCATGCTTAGAAAGCAACCAAATTAAAGTATGACTAAACAGCTTTACCACAAATACTACTTTAAAACCACATATACATGTCTTGATTTTCATTTCATTTTGAAATATCCCATAATTTATGTGAACAGTCTACTTAATTAACCTTCACATATACATGCAACACCTATAAATATACTTAGCTAACTAGCATGCACTAATGTAGCAGAGCACAGTGCATAAAATTGATGAATCGAATGCAGATTCGGATTCTAATCTACTGTGCAGTAGATATAACTACCAAACTACCCTTTTCTAGAGTTCTATTACCAAGCCCACAAAAATCTTCTGGGACTGTAGAAGAAAAAGGAAAACTACATACAGTACAGTGCAAACATCACAGGCCACAATTATATTAGATGTACCACTGTTCTCTCAACGGTATAATGATAATATTAGGCTATAACCAAAAAATACACTAAATATGTATAAAGTATTAAGAAATGAATACTTTTACTTTTTCTATCTCAACATATCCACCATTCAGTCAGTTCAATGTACTGCTCTACAACCACAAAGTTTCACTGAGTTATACCACTGCATGCCACCATGTCAGCTGGAAACAGCTCATTTAATGTGCATCAGTGTCAAACTCACCTGTTACGGGGCACAGGGATATGAGAGGACGCATAAATCTCCTTTGAGGATGAATCTCCAACACATAGTGGCAACATGCTTTTCAAAGAAATCATGGACTCGGTCTGCAGGTGGTCCTCTAGCTTCTGTCCATTTAGGATGAGGCAATGTGTAGGACTGACACGTTTTAAGATGCCACCCGGATTCACCTCCCTTTCTTCCTCATCACCTGTAGAGGTAACCTGAGAGGAAAAAAAGGAAAAAACATCTTGAGATTTAGCTAAATAAAAGCAGATGAATCTCTATTTGTCCCTTGTGTCTAACATTGAGCTAATTAAAGGACAATTCAGCCCAAAAACCTATTAATTTTACAAATAACTAATATCTAAAACTAATTTGTTTGCTTACTCATTTCATTTTATTTAACGTCATTGTAGCATAGAAGGTTATTCACTATAGCAATACATTGATGCTAGTCAAACACATTCATGCTGGGCCAATTTCAAGCAACCAATTAACATGACAGGTCTTGTCAAGACCCCGGCTTAAACTCGTGGACATCGGGAGGAAAAGCAAACTCCACATAAATGGACTCGTGTTGGGATTGAACAGGGGATCTCTGGAGCTATGAGGTGACTACTCCAACCAAGACATGCAAGATGTCTGAGGCAGACTTCTTTAGATTTTACTAGGTTTTTTTTACTACTTTTTACTACTTTGGTAAAGCAAGTAAAGGTTCAGGTCATCCCTAGAAAGTATTTTCATGTTGAATTACTATTTAGCTACACCTACTGCAGTTCACAACACATGTCATATACCATATCATAACCCACAAACAATTAGGAAAGAAGTGTTTAAAACAGTTTTAGTCTAACTGTTAGCTTAAGGCATGGACTGTTTGCTGAGGAATTAAGACTTCATAAGCTACAAGTTCCCCAATTGTATTGCTCTATAAAAACATCACAACCCATTAGATATTTATTATAGACTATTATGCCATGATAATAATAACTGGATTTAATAAAGGCTGAGCTGTAAGTTAGGTTTCAGCAGTGCATTCTTGAACATCAAGCGGATATTTTCTTGTTGTAACTATAAACATTAAACTTCATTTTCTGTAGTTTTTCATCATTGAATCTAATAACACACATTTACATCGGATGGCATCCATATTAGTAGCATTAGGACACTGAACACATTCTAATTATTTATCAATAATTTGAACTATTTATATAATAAACAAACGACATGTTAACAGGACAGATTGGGATAGTTACAATATCATCAAATAAACAGAACAAAAGAGAGAACTTGTTATTGGTCTTCCCATGGTTTTCAGAAGATAAATCTTGATACAGCTTCCTATTGAACAGTTGCTTTTGTGCTATTTTTATTGTTCCCCAATTTTCAGCTCTGAGAATATATTTGATGGCATTTTATATATGTATATAAAATAAGAAATACATAAATAAATTATTATGGTCTTCTTATTTAAAAAATATTAAATATGGTATATAAAGTGACGCAACAATACAAATATTTTTATTTCATAGTAACTTACAATGGGAAAAATAAGTATTTGATACACGGCTGATTTTGCAAGTTTTTTCACCGACAAAGAATGGAGAGGCACACTTCAACTGTAAGAGAAGGAATCTAGAAAATCACCTTGTATGATTTTAAAATAATTCATTTGCACAACATAAGTATTTGTAACAATATGAAAAACAAACTTAACATTTGGTACAGAAACCTTTGCAATTACAGAGGTCAGACGTTTCCTGTAGTTCTTGACGAAGTTTACAAACACTGTAGCAGGGATTTTGGCCTACTCCTCCATAAAGATCTTCTCCAGCTCTTTTAGGTTTCGGGGCTGTCATTGAGCAACATTGAGTTGCTTTCTCCAAAGATTTTTTATTGGGTTCAGGTCTGGAGATTGGCTAGGCCACTTCAGGACCTTGAAATGCTTCTTACAGAGCCACTCCTTAGTTTCTCTGCCTGTGTGTTTCGGGTCATTGTCATGCTAGAAGACCCAGCCATAACCCATCTTTAATGCTCTTACTGAGGGAAAGAGGATGCTGGCCAAAATCTCATGATACATGGCCTTATCCATCTTCCCTTCAACATGGTACAGTCATTCTGTCCCCTTTGCAGAAAAGCAAAAGGGGAAAACAAAGTATGATGTTTCCACCCCCATGCTTCATGGTCGGGACAAAGTTCTTGGGATTACTCATCCTTTTTCTTCCTCTAAACACAGCGAGTGGAGTTCATACCAAAAAAACTCTATTTTGGTGTCATCTGACCACAGGACATTTTCCCATGCATCATCTGGATCATCCATATGGTCATTGTTGAACTTCAAACGGGTCTGGACATTTCCTGGCGTGAGCAGAAGGACCCTGCGTGTCCTGCAGGATATTAATCCATGGCGGCGTAGTGTGTTACTAACTATCACCTTCGAGACTGCGGTCTCAGATCTCTTCAGGTCATTGACCAGATCTTCCTGTGTAGTTCTGGACTGATTCCTGACCTTTCTCAGAATCATACTTACCCTATGAGGTGAAATCTTGCATGGAGCCCCAGATCAAGGAAGACTGACAGTCATATTGTGTTTTTTTCCCCTTTTTTAAAAATAATTGCGACGACAGTTGTTGCAAGTCTACAATTTTGTCCCTGGTGTCTTTAGACAGCTCTTTGGTTTTTCGCATGGTGGAGAGGTAAAAGTGCAATTGATTGAGTGTGGGTGCAAATTTCTTTCATACAGGTAACGAGTTCAAATAGGTGCAATAAATACAGGTAATGAGTACCAAATAGGAGGGCTTCTTAAAACTAACAGGTATGTGAAAAACAGAATTCTTGCTGGTTGGTCAGTGATCAAACGCTTATTTTATGCAATAAAATGCAAATTAGTTATTTAAAAACCATACAATTTGATTTTTTTTTATTCTGTATCTCATAGTTGAAGTGTTCCTTTCCATTCTTTGTAGGTGCGAAACCCTGTACGATCTGGTGTATCAAATACTTATTTTTTACACTGTATAATATTAGAGGCCAGGGACAGCTAACAATTACTATTATCCAGTCTTCTATGTAATGTTTATTGGTGTTATAAATTATACACTTTAAATTTACAATTACATCACTGTGTAGGACACCTTACTTAATAATAAAATATTTCTTACAGTTATAATTATATTAAACATGCACGCATGTAATTCCCATGTACTTAAATGGCACCCATACAGTGGGATGGCTCATACACACTACACAGTCAAACGTTTTAGACACACAAAAACTACATTCCAAAATATGAGTAATAGTATGAAGTTTCTCTCCCCTTTGCTGCTAAAAAAGCCTTCACTCTCCTGAACCTGTTCTCAAGCAGAATGTGGAACATAACTGAGGTCAAGCTCTGATACTGGACAATGATAAATTGGACAATAGGCCTAATACAAAACAATATTTAAGTTACAGACCGATTTAAACTTTATTTATTTCAAAGAACTGCAACATAAATTTGAACTGCTCTAACATGTCAAATGTTGCTAATGTTACTAATCAAAATGATTCCATAGCATAGAGATGCCACTGCTAAATTTAACAGGTTGCATCCAGACAGTGAACCAGTACCAGACGTGAAACTGTATTGATATTACTCAAGGATATATTCAGCAAGATCAGTAACTAAATATTTTGTTTGGCCTTTCTCCTTTCATTGTGGGCTGCATATAGACATATCTTTACTTCCTTCTAATTTACAATGTGGACCTTTGTGGACAGTTAAAGGGAGCAGAGGAGAAGAAGGTAAGACATGAGTACGAAAGGAGAACCAGTTTAGAAAGAATAGAAGGGAGGAAGGAAAGTGAAAGGCATTAAGAGAAAGGATGGTGGCATAAGCAAGGAAGGATAGAAGGTGGTGAAATGATAAGGGAAGGAAAGGCTAAAGAGCATGGTCTGTTCTTTAGGTTAGGGAAGAGGCCTCCCTGGGTATTTCTCTGTAATACTTTATATGTTAAATGGGATTAAGGCTGCTATTACTTTTGTACGGATGTATTTATGTATTTAGAATAACTGAATGCAGATTGAAGTAACTATAAAAAAAACATTCCATCTCAAAATGTTATTATACACTAACTGGTCACTTCATTAGGTATGCCGCATTGCTGCTACACTCACTATCAGTTCCACTTAACATATAGAAGAGCACTTTGTGGTTATACAATTACGGTCTCCACCTGTTTCTCTACATACTTTGTTAGTCCCCTTTACCCTGCTGTCTGATGGCCAGGACCCTCACAGGACCACATTTACAGGATTTAGCAGACGCCCTTATCCAGAGCGACTTACAACTGAAACAGTCTTACTCAAGCAATAGTGGGTTAAGGGCCTTGCTTAAGGGCCCATCTGTGGCAGCTTGGCGGAGGTGGGATTCAAACCAAGGACCATCAGGTCCAGAGTCCAGTACCTTAACCACTGTGCTACCACAGGCCCATAAAAATAAAATTTTACATTTATGTAATTTAGTAGACGCCCTTATCCAGATCAACTTACCATTAACACAGTCTAACAATCTAAGCAAATGTAGGTTAAGGGCCTTACTCAGAGATCCAATTGTGACAGAGAGGGGATATGAACCCTGGACCTTCTGATATATAGTCCAGTAACTTAACCACTAGACCACCACAGTCCCTAGACCACAGTTCAGATACATTTGGTGCCTCACTCTGTTCAGCACTTAAGTGACAAAGATGTGGTGGTGTGTTAGTGTGTGTTGCACTGGATCAGACACAGCAGTGCTGCTGGAGTTTTAAACCACCTCCTTGTCACTGCTGGACTGAAAATAATCCACAAACCACAAATGTCCAGCCACCAGCATCCTGTGAATTCAGACAGTGTCATTCGGGTGATTAAGAGAGATGGGTTCAAACAATTTTTGAACAATTTAGACCCACTGACAAAATATAGTAGAATTATTGACATAATATCAAAAACACTGGTATAATTCTTGCAAATACAACACACCAAGTGAACAAAGTAAAAGGGACTAACATATATAGAGAAACAGATGGACTATAGTCTGTAATTATAAATGTACAAAGGGCATCTATATGGAAAGTACTGCTAAAATGGTCTTTCTAATAAAGTGATCAGTAATTGTATTTTATTCAAATATTGCCCTTGCTGCCCCTCAACAAACAGCTGCTTTTGAGAAACATGAACAGATGAAGTGTACAGAAAGCTGAACTCAGGACTACCGAAGCTGCAGTCTTAGTTTGAGGGGGCGTGACGCCTACAGTTCGAAACGAAATAGCGCCGCGCTTTTCGACTAACCTGTAGCCGCAGCGTAGTTACTTTAAATATTAAATAAACACGTTGTAAACACAACTTTTAGCATTTACTTCTTTGAATAGCGCTTCACTTTGCAGTTCTACGTGTGCAAGCAAAGGCTACCGGCATGGAGTTGACTATGGGGGAGGGGAGAAGCGGTCCGGCCCTCTTTCCTCTCTTAAACTTTGATCAAGTATAAGTCGCCATCTTAAAACAAACGCGCAATAGTAGCACTGGTAATATTTGCAATTTCACGGTAGGACAACAACAAGTTATACGACTGACATGACACCACGAACAGACGAAATATTAACTTTTCCTACATTCTGTTACTTTTAAGGGAAATTATGTTTAGTAGGAGTTTTCTTTGCACATGCACTGACAGTATGTGGACACTGTGTGTAATCTATATTAACAGTAATAATTCTCACCTTTTTCTTCGTGTAGTGCTTTTCTCGCCCTGAGGCCAAATGGTTTCCATTAAGTGAGATTTCTTTGCTTGTCTCCTGCAGAGTGCCATTATCTAACATTCTGCTGTCGAACCCGTTTACCGTTATTGGTGCTTTCTTTCTCGGCGTTATGACTCTGAACGTGTTTGCTGGAGGAGTGTTCGCGTGCTCGGTGCAGAAGTTTGCTGCAGCGTGCACGTTCACTCGCACACCGGCCGAAGGCTTGTCCAAGAGGCGCTTCGAAGTCATTTTCAAACAGGCCGAGTGGAACTAAAGGAGTGAGACAGGCTTTCCACTGGACGGGGAACGATACATTTAAAGCAACTGTCCTGACTACAAATCCCTGTCGTTTCGACGGACGCCTAAAAAATTTCCTTCCACCGTAAAACTGCGAAAAACACCGGTAAAGAGAATAAATGATTGTTTTGCTTTTTCTCCCTCCCCCAACTAACGCCACGCCCACACTCCCTTGCGCGTGCAGCCTGGCGAGATTTCCTCAAGCCCCGCCTTTCATTGATTCCGATTGGTTTCTAGCAAAGATAAACATTCTGTTTTGGCACGCAGCCACCGAACGACGATGTATGATTGGACAGTTCAGAAAACGTCAGGCTGTTTTTTCCCCGATGCACGGGGGTGTGTCTGTGTGATTTGCCGGCCGGTGCTGGAACAAGCTCCGACACAAACTCGCTACTGCCTGTAGCAAATTAGGCATGTTTCGCTTCAGCTATTTCTTGCACGTTAGATAGACAATAGCACACAAAGTTCTGTAGAAAAGTATTTAACAGTATTTCATAGATCAGAAAAGTAAGAAATCGTTCACGACATTTGGAATTACTTATTCAATGTTTCTGGGTTTCATGCAAGTCTAAGAACAATAAACAAACACTTCTAAAGTAGTAACAAAAATGCTACTTAATGAATACATTAAATGCGTTCATATTTCAGGATGATTTGCTTGCTCATTTAACCTAGATGATTAAGGCAGGAGCAAGGTTGCATGGATACTATACTGCTCAAACAAAATAGGGGATATTTCAAAATGAAATTATATTTGTGTGTATATGTGTAGTCAAACACAATCAAACTGAACCAATTTATAGCACCCAGTTATTGTAAAGCATGCCCTTGGAATGTGGGAGGAACCTGGAGTACCCAGAGAAAACCAATTGTATGAAAAGGCTGCAAAGGCTTAATTTTTCCCATTATATAATCAGGTCCTACTAAGAGACAAACGCATTTTAAACTGATAACACTAAAGGTTTCACAAATCCCTCTCACTTTCCATACTAGCTAAGTCGAATTCAGGGCTTCAGGGGACCGGGGCCTAACAAACAAATCAGGTTGCCAGGTATGATCCAACACTATACAGAGCATCAGTCCTTGCAGGGTATATAGACACTCTCACTCACGCATTGGGATTCTTGGGTTTTAGGAATGTGTGAAGAAAAAGGAAACACACCCAGACAACGGAAGTACATGCAAATTCCACAGATGCAGCGACAGAGTCACTTTCTTTCAGTTGTATCTAATACAAATACAACAAAATGTATAAACTTTATTGGTTTTAATAAGGTATGGTGCAGCAGTGAATAGCATCAACGCCTCACAGCTTCGAGATTCCTGATGTGTATGTGCTCTACAATGGATTGGCAGTCTGCATAGGGTTGATCCTGCCTTGCACTGTGTCACCAGCTCTTCTGAAACTCTGATTAGGATTACCAGATAAGAAAACAAATTAATGATTGTAATAAATGTAGATTAAATCTGTGTGTAATGTAAATAGAACCAAAAAAGTACCTGGCAATTTCACTACTGTCTTATATCATCTTAACTACAACTTAAATAATTCATGAACTGTAGACATTAATGTGAAATGTGAAGAAAAATGTGAAGATTTACACATTACAGTTTGATATACACTGATCATAAAAAATTAGGGGATGTTTCAAAATGGACATGAAGCAATTAAAAAAGCATTCTATTTAATTTAACAAGATCATCAGAAAAGTAAATTAAAAGACAAAGAAGTGCAAGTGACGTGTTCATTGGGGTTACCAGAAGCATGTTAAACTGGACGAGAGTGCCCCATTTACTGTTCAGTGGGGTTTTATGGTCACCCAAGAATGCCAAAACACACTGACAGTGATGGGCCATGAACAAGATCAGATAGTCCAGCAGTTCTTGTGGATCCTCTTTGTATTTATTTTGAACTTGATGTTATACATTACTATGGTCCTGTTCCTATTTGGTTCCAAAATCCATTGTTTCCAAAAACTTTTTAAGCTTAAGCCACTGGACTGTCTGGATATATGGCTTCTGCTCTGCGTAGTACTATACAAATCACAAAAAATATATTTCAAAATGAAATATACCCTAAATAAATATCCCCTAATTTTTATGAGCAGTGTAGTATCCAGTTTTACTTACTATTTTATAGCGGTCAAGACAAACTCTGTTTACTGACAATGGTTTTCTGAAGTGTTCCTGAGCACGTGGGGTTTGTAGAGATATGTTAGTTTTTAATGCACTGCTCTCATGAACATTCAATGCTCGCTCTTTATGCTTAGTGATTTCATCACACTCCCTAAACCCTTACACAATAGTACAAACAGTTAAATGTTAAATAATAAGCGCAGTCTGTAATCTCTGGAACTACTTGATTCTCAAGCAATTGATTTATACTGTCTTTGCCTGTAACCAGCCTTTCCTGAATGCTCCATTTGTACCATCTGTTACCATTTCACCTGTTAACCTTGGGATGGTCCAACTAAGTGTTTGTGGAACATTCCACAACTTTTTTAAACATGCCACATACCTAAAATTTAGCATTAATGTACATTGTATGGATGCATTTCTTAGGCCATATGAAACATTTTGCCTAGTTTATCTTCTTGATAAGTGGTGTAGTGACAATTGTTTGTGTTAACAGAGTCTCAGGAGAGCAGGTGCCTAGCTATCCACCAAGCCACCATACCTCCCTAGTGTGAAGCAAATACTGAATATCTGAAGCATGACCATATTCATAATTGGTGAACAATGGCTGCATATTTATTAACTTAAACAAGCTTTTGATGAAAAATCAAAATCAAACAGGCTTAAGCATGTTGAGTTGAGTTCACTAGAGTTCTCTTTGAATTTTTCCATGGTGAAATAGAGCTTACAGGGCTGGTAGATGTTACAGACCTTAAGCTCCTCCACCTTCCGTTTGAGAATGCCCCACAGATGCTCAATAGGGTTTAGGTCTGGAAACATGCTTGTGTTTTACCCTCCATTTATTTAACAAGGCAGTGGTCATCTTGGAGGTGTGTTTGTTATCATGTTGGAATATTGCCCTGTGACCCAGGTTCAAAATGGAGGGGATCATGCTCTGCTTCAGTATGCCACAGTACATGTTGGCATTCGTGGTTCAATCATGGTTCAATCAGTGAACTGTAGGCTTTCGTCTGTATTATCTTTAGAAGAGGCTTCCTTCTGGGATGACAGCCATGCAGACCAATTTGATACAGTGTGCAGTCTAAGCACTGACTGGCTGACCCTCAACCTCTGGATATGATGCTGAGCATGTGCACTCAACTTTTTTGGTCGACCATGGCGTGGACGAGTGGAACCTCATGTTAAACTGCTGTATGGTCTTGGCCACCATACTGCAGCTCACTTTTAGGGTTTTGGCAATCTTTTTGTAGCCTATACTATCTTTATCTAGAGTAACATTTTTTTCATATTCTTATGACTTGCCATGTTGTGCCATGTTGAACTTTCAGTGACCAGCATGTCCCCATTCACACCTGAGACCTTGTAAAACTAACAAGTTACATGATACCAGGGAGGGAAAATGGTTAATTGGGCACAATTTGGTCATTTTTACTTAGCAATGTACTTACCTTTGTTACTAGTGGTTTATACATTAATGGCTGTATGTTATTTTGAGGGCACAGAAAATGTACACCATTATACAAGCTGTAGATTGAATACTTTACATTGTAAAGTCTCATATCATCAGTGTTGTCCTATGAAAATTAATAGTTACAAAAGTGAGAGGGGAGTACTCAGTATTGTGAGATACTGTACATCATGGTTACTAAAAATAATGCTACACTTACAGCCAACCCTAATCTTTTGACTTTTTAAAAATGTTTACAGAGACCTTTCATGGGGTCCTTATTTCTTATTTCTATCCTTGTGGATGTGCATACACACAAATGCAGATCTCTTGTAGAGCAGTGATGTTTGGGGGCTGTCGCTGGGCAACATGGACTTTCAACTCCCTCCACAAATTTTCTATGGGGTTGAGGTCTGAAGACTGGCTAGACCACTCCAGCACCTTAAAAT
>JAUZST010013464.1:0-11011 GCA_034779995.1 Parotocinclus haroldoi
TGTGTCTGTGTGTGTGTGTGTGTGTGTGGGTGTGCGCGGGTGCGCGTGTGCGCGTGGGCGCGTGCGTGCGTGCGTGCGTGCGTGCGTGTGCGTGTGCGTGTGCGTGTGCGTGTGCGTGTGCGTGTGCGTGCGCGCGCGTGTGTGTGTGTATATATATATATATAGTAATATAGTAATTATTCTGCTTTGCCCATATATTGCATTGGAATATAGCTGTTGTAGTACAGCAGCTGTAATGAAACGTGTAACAGCTTTAGCGTATGGGACAAAAAGGTTTTAAAATACAAAGTCCCACAGGTTTTTAAGAATTAATTTACCCTTAAATAGATCTGATGGATTTTATTGTGAAAAAGAATGTTATAAGAAAGCATCAAAATTGTAGGTAAAATTAACATATAAATATCATAGAATTTCAATATTCAAGGTAACCGTTTTTTTACTTCATGGAGGGAAGCCAAAGTTCGTTATACAGAAGCATCCTTCTACCTTACACTCAGTAGCTATTTTATTAGATTTTCAGTCACTAACATATTCAGAATGAGTTATTGCACCACCCAAAAACCTCGGTCAACAGTGTACCCATGGCAACGAGGGGGGTGGAGTTGATAAGTTGTGCGTAGAATCAGATGAACTTCAGTCTGTAACTGTAGGCATGCAGACAACATCTATGGAACGTTTGTTATACAGTGGGTATTGCATTCAAGTGAGAGTGTGCCATGTCAAAATAGTTATGAACAAAGCATATTTTTAAATAAATAAATAGTGATAGTTAAAAGCGTTAAAAGTAGATCTCAATCTTAAAATGTCACTCGTTAAAATACATATAAATAATTAAACATTTAGATAATTACATAAATTGCACTTTAAATTCTTCAAGGTGGAGCAGTCTGTTAAATGGACCTTCTGTGAAATCTGTGCCGTATGCTGGACTGATATTTCCTGCAGTTCTCCAAATCCAACACACTGTCATTGCTTCTGAGACTGCCAACCCCTGCGTCACTCGAGTTCGTGCTACCCTGCGAGAACCTGCTATGCAGACCAGTTTTTGACATTATAGATCCAACCCCGGATAAGTTTGAGAACGCTGAGTCAATCGATGGTCTGTTTTCACAGGCTCGTGCAATGTACGCCTCCACAGTCACCTCGTCCTTCTTTTTGCAAAGGGCCATGTACCACTTGGGCGCGAAGTGAAAGACGATGATGCCGTACGATGACAGCAAGATGGCCACTGCTTGAATTGCGAAGTGCTCTAAAATCTTTTTGATGTATATCGGCATGAAGAAGACCCATACGAACAGGTAGACCAGCATGCTCAGGATGATGTGTGCGGCTTCATTGAAACGATGAGGAACCTTTCTGCTTTTGAAAGCCAAAACGAAGCAGACGAAGGCAAGCAGAGCAATGTAGGACAGCATGATGCCGAAACCTATGCCAGAACCTTCTTTACATTGCAAGGTGATCACCATGGGATCGTTGGGCTCATTGGTGATTTGCATAGCAGGAGAATCAAAGATGAGCCAGAAAGTGCAGATGAGAACTTGAATAAAAGTGCCGAAGCCAATAATAATAGGAGGCTTGTAGATCTTCTTGACCTTGTGCTGACGATATCGGGGAAGGAAAGCTATGAATGTTCGCAGGGCTTTAACCAGGACGCATGAGACTGTGAGAGAGAAACCCAAGCCGTACACGACCTGCCGTGCTCTACACAGGTGATCGCTGGGTTTGCCAATAAACATCAAGATGCTGGTAAAGCTTAGAGCTAGTCCAGCCATGATGAGAAGATATATGTAGCCTCCAGCCTGTTTCATCACAGGACTCTCACGAAACACTATGTAAATAATCAGATTAGTGATTAGAAGGAGATATCCTGCTACACTAAACACCAGCAGTGTGATCGCTCGCGATCCAGTCCACTTCCAGAAATCTTCCCTCTTTGGCTCACAATACGTCGATCCTTTTAGTGACCAGGTTCCATTTTTACACGGGAGACACTCTGCAAGATCTGGAATAAAGAATTTAATAACTGTTAGTAAATTATATTTAAAGCATTTGAACATAAAAAAATCGAATTAACACTTTTATCAGTCTTACTGTTCAGGTGCCTATGCAGAGGCCTAGACTATATAAATATATACATACATTACTTTAATAGGAACACCTGCTTGTTTCTACACTCGCTGTCCATTAAGTCAGTTTCCCTTACCATATAGAGTTCTACAATTAAAGGACTACAGTCTAAATGTCTAATTACTTTTACTCCACTTTACTCTGTTCTTCAGGACCCCCACAGGACTGCAGTGTCTGATCCACCCACTAAAACACACCACACAGTAACACTACCACATCTGTTTCACTGCAGTGTTGAGAATTATCCACCCAAATAGTACCTGATCCTAGCTGGTCCTGTAAGATGCCTGACAATTAAACAATTGAGTAAAATGTGTGTAGTTCTATAATTACTGTAGTCCATCTGTTTCTCTATATGGTAGGTGGAACTGATCAAATGAACAATAACTGTAGAAACAAGGTGTTAATGGAATGCATGGTAAGTCTAGATGTGCAATTATTTACATTTACAGTATTTATCCAGAGCGACTTACAAAAGTGCTTTAAGACATCAGAAACATAATCCGTTCTTAATAATAAGGAATCTAAACAAGAATACACTTCTGAAACTGTAAAAGTTGTATTATTTCTTTAAGCGATAGAAGGACAAGGATGGGGGTTTAGTTAAGGTAGGTGCGGAATAAATGGGTCTTCAAACGGCGTTTGAAGATAGCCAGAGACTCGGCTGTTCGAACATTGAGGGGAAGTTCATTCCACCACTTGGGGGCCAAAACAGAGAAGAGTCTAGAATTATACTGTAGCGAGTAATGTGAAAATTTCTATGCAGCTGTAGCCAACTACTATCAGTGTCTTCTATCCAGATGGGGGCAGAAATCCCTTGGTGGTGTAACAGTAACTTGTGCCAGACCTGCACTGTACTGAAAGCCCACTCAGGACATGCTTGCACCTGAGCCCGGTGAGATCAAGTCATGGGTAAGGGGTTCCCCTGTGACCTTAACCAGAAAAAGTAACTTTTACAAAAACACTTTGAGACCAATCTCTACTTCACACCAAAACCACTGTTTGTTGTTTTGATCTATATCAGATTTGCAAAAAGAAAAAAAAAAGTGCACTTTGCACAGGTTCTAGATGAACTATGACTCCCCCTCTTATTTGTGAGTGTGGTGCTACTCCAATGTGTGAACAGTAAATGTGCTTAAATACTTTTTTCTGGGTACTTTGGTTTCTTCCCATGCTCTAAAAGCATGTTTGGTCAGATGGCATCTTAAATATTTAATAAAATAATGATCATCTGGTAAAGGTTTACTCTACCATAGAACCATAATAGTTATTGCTGTCGAGTTCAACATGTTTATTGTTTACTACAGAAATTCACTTTCAAATCAATAAAATATGTAAGTGTAATGTAACATCATGCTTACTTGTGCCATTACTGTAGGTGCCCTCCACACAAGGAATGCAGTTATGGCAACAGGACGGTTTTGAGAGTTTTTTGGCTGTGCCAGGAGGACAAATTTTAGAACAAATGGAAACTGGTTTCTGAAATAATAATAAAGTATAAATCATAAATTATAAATCATACCATTGATACAAATAATAACACAGATGACCCTCTATAACTGCGGGGAGGTTCCAAATATAAAATAGTGCAGTATTTGCATATAAAATACACACATCCACTCATACAAGTACTGTTGGTTTAATGACTATCCCATCAATGTCTGTTTACTTTAATGACAGAGACAATTAACAATTAGAATAAATTATATTAGGAAAACAACGTTGCCTTTTAACTGCAGAAGCTGCAGCCATAAATAACTGGTCAAAGTAATATAAAATTGTTTGTTTAAATTTACTTTTACTGCCATAGATATTACTTGTCATACTTTGCTATTTTGTTTACATATCATTTGCTTGAATTTATTGTCATGAATGTTGATTTGCTTTGCATGAACTTGTGTACAAGTATGAGCCAAGTTGCACATTAATGCTTTTAGGACACAGATACAAGAATGGAGAATGGTTTATTAGCGCCATGCCAGTATGACCTACACATATATGTGCCTAGAAATGATGTGCACTGGTCATTTACTGTTGTCTTTCTATTAGCAGCTCTATGCTGGATTTACCTCAAGATTTAAAACGTTTAAAAGGTGATGCTACATTGTCTGATCTGCACATTAGTGTTCATTCAAGTGAACTCATTCCCTCTTGGTTGTGTGCAGCCAGTGAGGTATGTTTATTTAATTTACATTCCATTGTGCACATTTATATTTTGGTTCTACATTTTGTTGTGTGATCGTTAATCTGTTCTTGTAGCTGAAGAGCCATGGGGTTGTGTATTTTCTGGAGTTTTGAACAATGGTAAGGATTCAGATGCTGTATAGCATTCTACATGTGCTTGCAACGTTATTTTTGACACACTATTGTAACGTCCATTTTGATCATTGACCTGTCTCACTGAATGGAATGTGTGGAATGTGGAATGTTAATAAACAGCATATACCTATACTATAAAACCATAGCTACATTACTTATAGTGCCTAATGCTATGTAAAATGTTATGTGAAATATTTTTGTGATATTACATGAAAATACCAGACTTGAGGCAAATGAAGTTCGAGCAACGTGCTGTAAAAAAGGTGGAGGATCTATGAAATTGGGAAGCTGAAGCGAGGCAGTGTTTGGACTCAGAGATATTAAAGACTGGCTGTAAGGATAAGGATAATTATTTCTCTATTGATGCTCACCGTGTCGTTGGACTCGTACCAAATAATATTGGCATCAATTTTGATCTGCTCTCGTTCCAGGTTGTATTCCCCAACAACGGCTAAAAATCTATGCTCATTATTTGTGTTTTTGACCCAGTTGATCAAATGATAGCCATTTACAAAATTTCCTGAGGCGTTAAAGTAGAAGGTCTGGTTATCTACAGAGAAGTTGATGAGCTTCAGTTCATTGAGGAGCTGAAATGAGCAAACAACAAAAAAGACTCAGTTTCACAACCAAAACATCACAACAGCAATCCCATCATTTCTTTATGGACCGCTTACCTTCCATGGTGGGAAGTTTAAGTTTCCTCGACAGGCAGTTTCATTACAGTCCAGAACCTTCCTCAGGGCATGAGCGATAGACAGCACTGCCAACCGGTCAGCATAGTCCTGACCAATGGTTACCATGCTGGTTAATGACTCCTTTTTTTCCAGGTTTTGATATTCTTCGATAAATTTGTTCTGAGTACCGGGAGGAATGCTCAGTGTCTCAAGATACTCTCGAAAGCCAGGATTTGGTCCTGTAATGAAACTTAAACCAATTATGTTTCCTATGTCGTTGATGCCTTTCATTTGCGTGATGTTTTGAGACATGGACCAGGCATCACTGCCAATCCAAGTGCGTGATATGTTCTGTTTGATGGCTTCTGTAAAGAGCTTGTACACCACTTCCTCTCGTAAGATTAGCAGGACCACGTTTGCCTTTGATGACTGGATGGTTTTTATTACGTTTGCAATCATAGCGTTGATGTCCTTGTGATCTAAGTAGTAAGGCAGGGTTTCAATAAATTCCGCACACACGTTTTCTTTCTCAGCAGCATCCAGGAAGCCTTGCAGTGCATTTTTGCCGTAGTCGTCATCCCCATGGACTACACCAATCCAGTCCCACTCAAAGTGAGACATGAGCTTGGCCAGAGCTTTTGTTTGGTAGATATCACTGGGTACAGTGCGGAGAAAGGAGGGGTAACGGAGCCTGTCACTCAAAGTTTCTGCAGATGAACTTGCGCTTATCTGTTCATAACAAAAAAAAAAAGGTAGTAAACATTGTTTTAGAGACTAACTGCTATTCTAATGTAATGCAATGCAAATGGCTCAGTGCTGGAATTGGTGCTCAATCAAGGAAACAGTAAAAAAGCTTAGAAACTAGTAAATGCTACACTGCTAGATGGAGAAAATTTGAATTTATATTGTATATTAGAACAATCTTACCTGTGGCACCATGTAGAGACTCAGAAAGCGAGCCACGCTCATGGACACTTCAGAGTACCTAGCTCCGATGATCGCCTTCACCATGGGCTTTTCCAGGAGCCCACACGGCCTAGACTGGGTGTCATTAAATGCCAGCATGTGCTCTGCGCTTTGAATGGCTTTCGAGCCGTGGCTGCAAGTATCACAGATGTAGTAACCAAGGCGAACTCCGGGAATAAAGCTGGAGTTGTTGATGGTTTCAATGGTGTAAATGACAGCAAGCATCCTCACAAATGATGCTGTGCTAAAACTAGAAAGAGATGTGATAGAATTAGGAAAAGAGCCAACTTTCTAGCTTTATTGCTAAAATTTAAATTATCAGTCGTCTCATGCCATATTCGCATTGTGTAATAAATAACATGATTAATTTTATTATGTGCCGGTAAGTAAAACCATTAACTTGCATGCCAGTCGCCCACATCAACAACCCATGACCTAGTCCTATTTAGTGTTGCTCAAAGCTAGGGCACTACCGGCAGCACAGAGAGCAAGAAGGCAACCAATCCTCTGTCAACCACACTAATCTATTGCAAGGCATACACACCCACTCTTACTGGGACTCTTGGGTGAGTTAATCTAATGCATATCTTTTTAACATGAGAATTTAAACACAGGCATAGGAGAACATGCAAACTGGGAAAAAAAAACTGAGACAATGTTCACAACTGTGTTGCCATGTCACCCCTATGTAAGTCTTCCTTTGGCCTTTAAGATCTCTGCGTCATCTTGACCTACTTTCAAGACTTTATCGCTGGTTTAAAGGAACCTTTTCATGCATTGTTTAAAACATCCCCAATGCTGAACAGAATGCTTCCTCACTTAAATTTCTACCGGATCAATTCCTATAATTAACCTATTAAAAATAGCATTGTGCAATAATTATTCTTCATTTAGTTACTATTGCTTAATGAAGTATTCTCCAAGTATTATTCTTCAAGCATTAAACTTCAAGTTTTTCACATATGAGTCCACCACACAAACTCGTAACCTAGCACAACGTTACAATTATAGATTGTGAAAGACTGGTAAAATAAAATTAAAAACATTTGTTCCTGTTTAAATTTGGAATTTAAATCCATTATTGACTAGTCTAAAACTTCCATGGTTTGTCACCTTTAAAAAGGATTTGAATGTGCTGGTAAGGCAGGGAAACAGTCAGTCAGTACAGTAAATCAAACGTCCTGGGACTTTAAGGTTTTCACAGCTGATAGAGCAGTTACACTGTAGTTGGTTTTAGAACCATCAATCCAAATTAAATGAATCCGTTTCTACATTGTTTTTATAAAACAGTCAGAAATGTAAAAGGGAGATTATACAGCATCAGCAGCTTCGTTGGTTCTGTCACCTTTTATCTTTCTGCATAATAACCTGTTATTAATTATTTTCCTCAGTTATTATGACTGAATGACATATTCTCATAGTGCTGTCTGATGGAATGTTGTTAAACATGGCTTATTTCTATCCTCTTTATCTAAAAATCTGACAATGATTTTCAACTTTTTTTTTTAATTCTTAAATTGTGTCCAGGGCACTTTTGTGATTGGTGCTCAAAACATAACACAGGCATACACTGCTGTGATGCGCTTATAGCTCAGGTGACTTTGGTTTGAATCCCCATGGTGCAGGTTTGGCTGTCACACAGGCCCATTACTGGCTATGACTGATAAGGGGGAGAATCTCTCCTCATTGCTACAGTGACTATGGTAGCAGTTAAGGTACTGAATATTTGACTAACCATTGCCAAGATGACACTAAGCCCTGAAGCAGGGTATTTGACCCCTGATTGATCTTGGAAGGTTATCCACAAAAAAATCCAAATCCCCTTGACTCAGGCTCAATATCACCCCTTAAGTCCTTTTTTTGCGCTGTTTAAAACAAGTCTATCATAGTTATGGTACATATTGATATACTGATATTGGGTCGAGTGCAGCTGTCTGTAAGAACACCCGAATCGCTACTGGCACCCCAGTTTGTGATCCAGACAGCCTGCCGCTTATATTAGGAAATTCATTGTTTTGGGATGGAAATAGGATTAAAATGATGATACAATGTAGAACATTCACATTCATAAACGTCTGCGTGTTTATGCTGCTTTCTGTCCCCAGAATGAAATTACACTCTCTGTAATGTAAACTCTGAGAAAGTAGTTGTGTTACCGCATTCAGAATGATGCACAGTTTTAAGTGTCATACACAAAACAGTAATGACAACCCTGTTGCAACTTTCTTCTTAGACATTCTCTAGGGTTTTTTTCTTAAAGCAATGTATTCCCCTTGTGATCCACACAGACATAGCTTTAAAAGACAATAATAAACTGTAACTACAAGACTTAGCAAATGACTCACTCTGAACAGTTGTATATCTCTGGCCTCTCTCGAGAATACAGGTTCGTCACTTTGGAATAACAGGAGCTGAGCATTCCTATCATGACATCCCCATCGGACCAGGCTCCACATTTATACACGTTGTAATCACAGAGATCCCCAAAGCCAGCGACCACCACAGTGCAGCAGATCAGCACATACACCCGTAGCTGCATGGTACAGCAGATGCTTCCAGACCAACATCCAGCACCAGGGACAAGAAGCAACTAGCCTGGTAATCTAGCAGATCTACTGGTTTTAATGTGAGACATCACATGCTTGACTGACTGTGTAATCAGGAAATAATGATAGTGCACATTTTCTGTAGATTTCATTATATGTTATACTTCCTTGATGGGAATCGGGTCTTTCCTGTCACCTTGCTGTGGAGGAATAACACTAAAACATTCCACTCAAATTATTGCTCATGGGAAAAGAAAGGTTCAGTGTTTACCCTTCACTCTTATTCACTTGTATTGTTAATAAGCAAAAAAATTCAATTTGCCAGCATCTGTATTAAATTGACTATGAAGTCAACATAACCTATCAATTTCATTTATTTTTATTTTATTGTAGTCATTATTTTATTATATCTATTTTATTATATTATTTACAATACCATTCTCTTTCATTTTAGTTTCATATTTAGCTTGTGTTTAAACTATTATTGTAAGGGTATTATTTAATTATATTAGTTTAATTCTTACATATGTTGTTTGGGCTGCCCCAGGAGGTTTTCTCATGAGGAAACTGAACCAATAATGTAAGTGATTTGTTACATAATATTTGCTAATTACGTAACTAGCATTAATTTTCATTACAAATCATATAATAACTCTAACATTTAGAAAAGTTTTGAAATATTTTTATAAATGTCTGATTTTCTTAAATTTAGTCTGTTTTCTCTTTTGGAGAAAACAAGTGTGCACTTGAACTGGTGCACTTGAGCTTTGAAGTGACTCTTCTTAACAAAAATCCAAACAAGTTTTCTTTTTTTTTTTTTTTTTTTTTTTCTTTTTAACCAATGATTTGATAATTTTGACCTCTAACAAAGAAAGAACTAATATAAATGTTTTCTATCCTTCTTTCTTGTATTCCTGTTGACATTAATGAGCCGCTAATTAGTGAGTGAATTAATGAGTTTTTCATCCTTCATATCAATTGTTAGATTGACATGCATCTTGGTTTCACTAATTGCTAAAAAGAAGTCGAGACTAATTATAGTTACATTATCTATAGTAACTAAAAAACACTTAAAATTAACAGACATTCATGTATGGTATATGGAAACCCCAAACAATGCTTTCTTAAGATCATTGAAGCATGTAGGTGTAGTGGAGCAGTACATGGGTGCTATTATAATTTTGACCCAGTTACACAATTTACATAACTGCTTACTTTGGCTGTTTTTGTTCTTCTGTCTTTCTGTCTTATTGGTATTTTACAACTTTTCCTGGATCTGTCGGTTTGTTGTGCTGATACTTGGCCTTAACAGGAAGAATGACAAGAAATAAATAAGAGCTTGTAATTTAAGTGACTAATAAGCTAATAATGGTCAAGATGAAGGTCTTCCTTTGAAAGTCCCAACCTCTTCCTTTTAAACCTTCTGACTTCCTTTAACAGATCTTGATATGAAAACACACTGAGTTTCTGACTTTCCTTGAAAGGGAATTTGGTGAAGTATTTGAATTATGAGGATAAATACCAACCTTAAAGGAAGCAGACTTTATACAAGGGACGATCTGGGACTGCTTAGTTTTGGTTCCCTAAAGCATGTGGTTTTGATAACAAATCACTGGTAAGCTGCAATTGTATAAGCAGTCATAGTGATGATGTTATAGTAATTATTATTATTATTATTATTATTATTGTTGTTGTTCTTGTTGTTGATACTATTATTATTATTATTATTTAATTGTTTTGGTATTTTTTGTTATTTTTTGTTAATGTTTGTTATTAATAATAATAATAATAATAATAATAACAATAATAATAATAATAATATTCTTCATCATCATCATCATCATCATTTGTAAGACTAAACACACAAACTAGAAGAACAGAGTGCCAATCCACCACAAAACTTCCAAGATCAAGCAATTTATGAAAGTCACATGGTTACTTTGAAACTAGTCATACACACTCAGATAAAACCAATTTAGCATGATTATGCACCTGGAGTAAACCCACACAGACACTGGGAGGACATGTAAACTGTGGGATTGCTGTGCCACCGTGCCGCTCTGCATCAATTTGATAAAATAGGAAAAATATGCTGTTGATGCGTTTTCATTGTCACTGCCCTACATATTTATACTTTTACTCATAAAATTTGTGTTTTTTTCATTCATCTTAGTGTTAATTTTTATATTTAATCACCTACAATAGTTAACACTGTATATTATTTTTAACTAAATGTTTTTTTATGAATAATTGAATTTCTAACTAATATGTGTATGGGGCATATACGTGTTATTTTAAGCACCATTATACACACACACACGCACACACACACACACACACACACACACACACACACACACACACACACACACACACACA